>UCOK01020058.1:0-10417 GCA_900474325.1 Synergus umbraculus
ATTTCAGTTTACACGAAGAAAATAATTTTTTTTTTTAAACTTACATAGAGTCATCTATTCCGGGCCCATACAGAAGTTCTTCCGCCGACGATGCCGCTTGCAAAACGGAAATTTGGTGTTGCCTTCGTAACATTCTTCCTTCACGCCAGGCGGCAGACTAGCCGGTCGTTTACACAACGGATTCTTATCTTTCAACGCTCATATCTTAGTCAATTTTGTTCGGATCGACTTGAAATTTTCAGGACATATTCTCAGATACTTATACTTCAAAAAAATGCAATAAAAAAAATCGATTTTTGAAATTTGCAAGTGGGGGTAACCCTTTAAGATTTCTTAAAATCCCATGAAATCTCGATAAATACTTTGAATTACTTAAAAATCCAATGAGAACTCTTTATTAGATTTTTATATTCTTTAAACTTCTTTAGATTTTATAAAACCCCAATAACTGGTAAAATCCCCTAAAATTTCTGTAAATCAGAATAAATTTCATAAAATTCCTTGATATACCGTGAAATCCTTGAATATTTCTAAAATTTCAATAAATTCTGTAAAATTCATATTCTCTATCTTAGTAATCTTTTTAAAAATGAAAATAGTCTGAAATGATATTGAGGTATTTAAATTTATCACGATAGATTCAAGTTATATGAGAAGTATACCATATAGTGCATGTGAGAGTGTCTTATATTTATACTTTTATATCTTAAGAGACGATAAGAGAAGAAACTAAGAAATTATAATTAAATATTATTAAGCAAATTTAAATGCTGACCAGACTTTATATTCGTGCACAACTGCAAAAACGCACATGTCTAGATTATTCAGAGGAAATGCTATTCATTTCACCTTAAGAATAACAAATTTTAATCCCTCACACCATTTAGATTATTTTCACTTCAACATTTCTCACTTCAAGAAATAACATAATTTTTGTATTTTATTTTTAAAAATATTTTCAAATATTTTACGATATTTTATGAGATATTATAAGTTATTTTTTAAGGACTTTCAAGGAGTTTTACGAAATTCCTTTAGATAGTCAGAGGGATTTTAATGGATTTCATGACATTTCAGGGGTTTTAAATAATTCTAAGGGATCTTATGAGATTTTATAGGATATTACGTAATTTTAAGGATTTTGAGGGATATTAAAGGGATTTTAAAAAATTTTACGTAACTTATGGAGATTTCTGAAATTAGTCAAGGGACTACAAGTTTCTATAAAAATGATAAATTTCTCAATTATTTTGTATACTAGCAAAAGATGTGCAAAAACGAGAAATTAATCACACGCAAAGCGCGCATATCATAATTGCTAGTTTTAGAAATTTTCCATTTGTTATTTCAATAAATGTACATTTAACGCCATGTAAGACTTACCCGATCCCTTACCGACATTTTTTTCTCTGCAACGTATGTCTACATTTAATGAGATATCAAATTGAAAATATCTAATATTGAAGCTAAAGCATTAAGGTACGTTTATCTGGTCCTAAATATTGACATTATTAAAAAAGAAATTTTTTTTTTATTTTTACAAAAATTTATAACCAGATATACATACCTCAGCATATTTTCTTTAATTATAGAAATTTTCAATTTGATATCTCAATAGATGTAGACGTAGCGTTGGAGAGAAAAAAATGTCGGTAAGGTAGGGAGCGGGTAAGTCTTATATGACCATAAGGGCAATAGAAGCTTAAGTAAATTAGTTTTCTTCTAAATTTGAAAATAATGTGATTTAAATAAGCTGATATAGCAGCGATGCAAGCGAGCGAAACGGGGAAAAAGATACGCAAGGTATGATGAGAATGTGTTCACAATTATTAGCACCCCAAGTTTAAATTAATTTTGAATCCTATTGCATTTTTAGAATTTGATTTGAATTCTTTCGATTTTTTAAAAATTTGCCTTATATTCTCTTTGATTATTTTCAATTCTGGTGAATTTTTTAAACCTTCCTTTTTTTGGTTTATTGTAACATTTTTCGGGTACTTCTTTTTTACAAAACACTAAAACTAAATATATGCCTTTTTTTGCAGAGCAATTTTAACTCTGTGCAATTAAAAGAAAAAAAATTGCACATTCAGTTAATTAATAATAATAAATGTTAAACGATTTTAAAGATTGTCGTATTTTATTCAATTTTATTTTTGTCAATATTTTAAAAGATTGACTTTTTCATTTTATGAAAAAATTCCCTCTGCAAATTAACAGAACATCTTTACTTCAGAAATAATAATTAATTACTTTGCGCCCTTTCATTATACAATCGCTTATTACTCTCTTAGTTAACCTTGCTTTATTTTATCCACCACGTGCTTCTAGATTTCTATGTATACTCAGAGCAACCAATCTTATATTGTAATTTATGAATGATTCATATCCATTAATGCCTAACGTGACTTATGTGCTATCGTAAATAGATCCTTTTATTGTTAGCTCTTACACACTCTAAATAATTGATCAAGTACATACATATATCGAGAATTATACAATTCATAATTTAAGATTAGACTATGAGTTTTAATTTGAAACAAAAAGTTGATAAAAAGTCCCGTTGTTAATAATATAAAATGTGATCTTGAAATCTCTTTATATCTTCAATAATTTCATTTCAGGCCCAAAAATACTGAAACAAAAAACACTGCTTCTATAAACATTTAAGTCTCGAGATGAGTTAATTTTAAGGATATGAAATGATTTGAAAAAGATTTTTTAAGATTTAATAAATAAATAAATAAATAAACAAATAAATAAATAATAATAATATATAATTAATATCTAGTAACTAATAAATTAATTTAAAGATTTTAATAAATTTTAACAAATTTAAAGGATTTTAGAGGATACCATACAAGAATTTTCAGAGAATTTAAAAAACTTTGTTTTCAAAATTCTTGAGAGGATTTCAATAGGTTTTAGAAAAGATTGAAAAATTTCTCAAAAGATTTTCGAAGGGTTTTGAAATACAGTTACAGAAGTTTAAAGTGATTTAAAAAAATGTAAAGGCCATTTAAGACTTACCCAATTCCTACCTTATCGACATTTTTTTCTCTGCAACGCTGCGTCTACATTTATTGTGATATCAAATTGAAAATTTCTAAAATTAAAGAAAATATGCTAAGGTATGTTTATGTGGTCTTAACTTTTTGTAAAAATAAAAAAACATTTTTTGAAAAAAATTTTTTTTTATAAATGTCAATATTTGGAACCAGATAAACGTACCGTAATGCTTTAGCTTCAATTTTAAAATTTTCAATTTGATATCTCAATAAATGTATACGCAGTGTTGAAGAGAAAAAAATGTCGATAAGGTAGGGATCGGGTAAGTCTTACATAGCCTATGAATTTTAAAGAATTTAAATTGCTTTGGAAAGAATTCAAACAAATACTAGCAAATGAGATGAACAGTTTGACTATCTAGAAGGCTGTCCTATAGTTTACCCTCAAATATGATCAGTCTGACCCTCGAGATAACCAGTTTGACCCTCCATTTTTCTCCGTTGCATTAGTTTTGAATAATGAAAATTTAAAGACTTGAAGTTGAACAATTAATTTAAAAAATATTATTAATGTAAACATAACTTCCTTACTTTTCAATTAAACTTAATTGAAAAGCATTAACTTTATAGTTTAATCGATTTTGTTTCTACACAAGGGATCTTACTTTTTCTTATATTAGTTTTGAATTCTAGTTACTTATAGATTTATTAATGAGAAAATGAAATTTTTCGAAATTTCTAACAACCATAAATTTCTTCATTTTTATTTAATTAAATGCATTAATCCTACGTATAAATTAAATTTTTTCGGACAGTACTAATTATTTTTCCATCGATTAAAAAATCGTTTTCCAAACGAAATTTGACGTAGAAATACTAAGAACTTGATTCATGGGTGGGTCATTTTTTAAAAATCGATTGTCTATAACAATTTAAATTTGTTAATATTTTTTTTAGTATGTTTTTATTAAAGCTCGTTCGTTTGGCTTTAAAATGAAAAAAAGGCTAACTCAAACAGAACCGGAGTTATGAACTTTTAAAAAACAGTCTTCAAGCCAAAAATCCCCAAATTCTCAAAATTTTTAATCCATCTTATTTTCTAAAAAATTGAGAAAAATAAAAATCTTCGAATCTTATCTTTTTCGATAAGGAAACCGTAAAAAAAGTTTTAGCTGAATCAAAAATGTGTCGGTTAATTCTCTGTTCGGTTTGTAAAAGAACGTCACAAATTTGTCATAAAACAATCTTATTTTGCTCGCCAAAATTACAACTCAGCACAAATTTTTCATTTTCAAATTTCGATTTTTGACCATTTCCAGGACATAATAATTTCCAGTTGACGAAAAAGCACATGGGGTATTTTCGAGTATTTTCGAATCAAGATGACGGCACAATTTTGTGCCCTTTGTAATTATCCCAACAAAATTTTTTTGAGATATTTAAAAGTATCGAAAAAACGAACAAAAATAATAAAATGAAATAAAGAAAGTAAATTTTTCAAAAATAAAAAAAGAAAATTTAAATTTAATTAAAAATTAAAAAATTGCGATTATTTTGAAAAGATCAAAATGGTGGTGGTGCTGGCTCAAAATGGCAAATTTTGGCAAATGTGTCTAATTTTGATTTTTCAGAAAAAGTTTTTGTAGCGCAATAGAGCAAAAATCAAAAACATTTCAGCACAAAATTATTTTTGCGAAGATTCAAAATGGCGGTGCAACTTCTTGGACATGTGAACTTGACCGCGAAAAAAGGATTATGCGAAAAACTGATTATTTCGATGACCTTTTGGCATTTATAGTCTGATATTCTGATTTACGCAGTCGTTATAGACAACTCTAGTATTTTTCTTTTTATATCAGATATCATATTATGCATTATTCTTATCTATCTTTTTCTAATACTATAAATATACTATTAAGGGTATGTGTTACGTTACCCTAAATTTAGGACAAATATTTATTACTACCAACGTAAAGTGGGAGAAACTTTTGTTCTTATGGTCAGTAAAATATGCTTCAAGGCCATTTTGTCAGTTTTCCGACACCTACCTTACCAGCATTTTTCCCTCAGTTCCTAGATATTCAGTTGAAAATTAAAATTAAAAAAAAATGTATTTACAATTTTTTAGTTAATTGTCAATTTATAAAACAAAAATTAGTTTGATTTTTCTTTATTTTAGTAAAAATTTAGAACTGGATAAACGTACCTTAGCGTATTTTTTTCAATTTTAGAAATTTTCAATTTAATAATAATCTCAATACATCTCGATGTATACATCTCGTTGCAACGCTACGTATACATCTATTGAGATGTAAAGTTGAAAAGTTCTAAAACTGAAGCTAAAGTATTAAGGTACGTTTATCTGGTCCTAAATATTGACATTTATAAAAAAAAGTTTTTCAACATTTTTTTTTTATTTTTACAAAAATTTAAGACCAGATAAACATACCTTAGCATATTTCTTTTAATTTAAAAAATTTTTAATTTGATACCTTAATAAATGTGGACAGAACATTGTAGAGGAAAAAATGTCGGTAAGGTAGGAATCGGGTTGGTCTTACATGGCCTTAAGGCTATCTACCAATTGGTACTAATATTTATAAGTAGGCAACTTAATTAATTAATTAATTCGTTTTAATTATTTATAAGTATACGACTAACATGA
Source organism: Synergus umbraculus (assembly GCA_900474325.1). Classification (NCBI taxonomy): domain Eukaryota; kingdom Metazoa; phylum Arthropoda; class Insecta; order Hymenoptera; family Cynipidae; genus Synergus; species Synergus umbraculus. Next base: position 5,674 of record UCOK01020058.1, read on the forward strand.
AATTTCGCTCATTTCAGATATGGCAGTAGCAATCGGACAAGAAATTGATTTTCTTGCAAGTAACGGAACTTTAATAGGACAAACCAAAATTGCAGAAGCCAGAATTCTGGCGGGACTTGCCTATGACGACACTACTCATACGATATTCTTTAGTGATACCAAAAACTCCAATGGTTCTATATTTAGTCTTAATATTAATGACAAGAAGATTGAGCCACGTCCACTGCTCAAATGTAAGTATAGTAAACATATTTTTTCAAGTAATGACAATGGATTTATTGTTTAATTAATATAATTTTTTCAAATCTCGAACTTTCAGATTTTTTTTTTATTTTTCTTTTTTTTTAGACAAGAGGCTACATTTTTGCTACTTTTTCAATCTAAGGCTACTAATTTACCACTTATTTCCGTAAAGTGACACAAAAAAATATTTCTAGTGAAAAATTTGAATTTTTTTTTTTTAATAAAAATTAATCAAATAGTGGGTAATTGTTTTTCGTGATGTATTTGTGATGGATTGAAGGCATACGTACGTTACTTATCGTGAGAGTAAATTTAGTTTCGCCAACTTTGCCCTTGCAATAACAAATATTTTTTGCTAAAATTAGGCTAAAGGTCATCGACCAAATGTTTAATTAGTCTTTGATTGATATTTACTTTTCTATTAGTATAATCAATTTAAAATTTATAAAAAAAGTCGACATTGCTTTTCACATTAGGCTTCAAATATATATACAGGGTGTCCCAACACTTATGAACAAGCCGGTACTGGGTGATAGAGGACAAAAAAAGAAACAGAAAAGTCCTGTGACAAAATTTGATCTGGGCCTTAGTTTGGGCACAGTAAAGCTTCAAAGTTGGGCATAATGTATCAATCAGGAGCGAGATTTAGCAACCAATTGTGTCTCACCAACAGGCACACTATCGAACACTTGAAACACAAACAAATGGTTGCTAAATCTCGCTCCTGATTGGTTCATTATGCCCAACTTTGAAGTTTTACTGTGCCCAAACTGAGGCCCGGATCAAATTTTACCAGAGAACTTTTCTGTTTCTTTTTTTGTCCCCTATCACCCAGTACCGGCTTGTTCGTAGGTGGTGGGGCACCCTGTATATATATATACACGCTGAGTCCGAATCTGATGTCCGTTTACCCCCACTACGTCATAATTAAGGTTAATTGAAGGTCAAATCGCAAAAAAAAAATTTTTCTTTAAAATTACCACTATTTCTAACTTTTTTCGGGTCCCTGAATCCGAATCCGAGGTCCAATTGACCCTTTCGAATCACTATATTAGGGTGGTCCTTAATAGGGATATTTTCGAACCTCTGATAATGATTCGAAAGGGTCAATTGGACCTCGGATTCGGATTCAGGGACCCGAAAAACGTTAGAAATAGTGGTAATTTTAAAGAAAAAAATTTTTTTTTTGCGATTTGACCTTCAATTAACCTTAATTATGACGTAGTGGGGGTAAACGGACATCAGATTCGGACTCAGCGTGCCGTAAAACATAAGAGTATATAGGTCCCCTTTCTGTAACAAGACCTTTTTTTTTTGTGTGCCTGTGTTATTAAATGCAATGAAATAAATAAAATAAGGAAATTTTTATTTTCTTTAATTTTATTTAATACAGTTTTATTTTTTTTTTTACATCACCATTAAATTTTTATTATTTGAGAAGTTATATTTGAAAAATTCATTTTCGAAAATTACAATGAAACATAACTTTCTTATTTTTAAATGAAATGCATTAATCTTATAGGTCACTCGATTCGTCTGGACGTAAGGAATCTTCATTTCTCTTACACCAGCTTTAAATATTTATTATTCGAGAACTTATATTGGAAAAATTAATGTTTAAAAATACAATTAGGGCCATGTAACACATACCCGATCCCTACCTTACCGACATTTTTTTCTCTGCAACGCTACGTCTACATTTATTGAGATATCAAACTGAAAATTTATAAAAGAAAATAAAATATACTAAGATATGTTTATCTGGTATGAAATTTTTATAAATACCAATATTTAGGACCAGATAAACGTACCTTAATGCTTTAGCTTTAATTTGATATCTCAATAAATGTAGACATAGCGTTGCAGAGAAAAAAATGTGGGTAAGGTAGAGATCAGGTAAGTCTTACCTGGACTTTAAGGGCGTTGGATAAACGGACTTGGAAATCCGTGAAAATAGAAATTTTTCAAAACGATTCTAATTCCGACCCTGCTACTGTATATATTTTAAGAAAATGGTTTTTGGACGGTATAGAAATAACTTAACAAATATTTATGGTCTTGCTTAGTCCCGGGTCTCGTAAAAATTAAATTTCATCCCAGTTTTGAAGAGAGAAATAATATTTTGTCTGGAAATATTAATTTTCTAAACAGGTGCGAATGCAAACAGAGCAGACGAATCGCGAGAAAGAGCAACTAAATGTCAGATGCACTCGTATAAATAAATTATTTCAGGCACAACACGGACACTGAACGAAAAATCAGTGAAATACAGAAAGTTTGAATTTCCTATTCTTTCAGATGCCAACACGAAATTCGCGATTCATTGCAACACAAGACCGTAATTTGTGATAGACTTTGAGAAACATGATTGTTCAAGGTCAAAAGAAACGAGAAACATAATGAGCAGGCCGCACTCCACCAAATGGTTAACTCGTCAGAACATAATTATCATTTTTTTCAAATGTGGAAATCAGAATGAAAACACAAATTGGGACGATATATGTTTGCAAAGATGTGTTGAAATTGCAATTAATAATTAATGTAAAAAATAACCACTGAGCTGTGATAGTTTCGGCGTGGTCTACTCATTGTATTCAATCGTGTATCTCTTTCCTGTCAAATTTTCACAATGCTCTTTCCCGAACTCTAGCGTAAATTACAGTTTTTTGTGTCAATGAATCGCGAATTTCGTGTTGGCATCTGAAAGAATAGGAAATTAAAATTTTCTGTATTTCATTGATTTTTCGTTCAGTGTCCGTGTTGTGCCTAAAATAATTCATTTATACGAGTGCATCTGACATTTAGTTGCTCTTTCTCGCGAAGTTGTTTCTATATCGTCCACAAAACATTTTCTTAAAATATATAGGGGAGAGCAGGGCACAGAGGAAGCTAAAGCATTAAGGTACGTTTATGTGGTCATAAATATTGACATTTACAAAAAAAATTTTTTTATGAAATTTTTTTTTATTTTTTCATAAATTTATGAGCAGATAAACATACCTTAGCATATTTTCGTTTAGCGATCGGGTAAGTCTTACATGTGCTTAAGCCAAGAAAACTTAAAAAATCTTAATCGGTACCCGAAATAATATTAAAAATGTTCAATCGTATCTAAGTTGAGTTTTAATCTATGATCAGGGTTCTCGGTTGGTCTGAAGAGTTAACACGTTTAAATTTAAATAAAAATTATTTCTTATTATTATTTTATTTATTTCCGTGTAATAAATAAGAAAAATGACAATATAAAGACGAATTTTGGACTTTGAGAAAGTGTTTATTATGTTGAAATTATTTAAACTTTGTCTTTAAAATGGATCTAAAAGAAGAATGTCCTATCAGCAGTGATTTTTATTAACGCTTAAATGAGTCGTATGCACAATTTCCGACGGTTGTGTACCCCAAGTGGAAATTATATGGTAGAGCCGATTGTTACAACTGGCGTGGTACCACGCCAGTTGTAATGTGCCAATATTGGGTACACGGAGAAAAATGGAGGGTCAAACTGGTTATCTCGAGGGTCAGACTGATCATATTTGAGGGTAAACTATAGGACATCTTCTAGATAGTCAAACTGTTCATCTCTGGAGGGTCAAAATAAGAGAATCGACTCGATCATATCAGAGGGTCGACTCGATTATTTCAGTCGGTTATCGCAGGTCGTATCGATCCTCTCAGAGGGTCGGCTCGATTATCTCAGAGGGTTGAAAAAAAATATTCCTATTTTTTTCTGCTTCACGGGTAGAGATGATTTATAACATTAACATTATTAATCTGCATTGCATATTTACACACAAATGTTTATATTTATAACTTAATTTATTTTACACACATAATCGCACGCTCTCAAAAAATCTTAAATGTCTTGGGTTTCGAACCCTGCCAGCACGCATATTCCTACCTAACCCTAACGACTAAGCCTCGCGGCTATATCACGCTGGGGATACAAAAACAAAATCTTTGCTAAGCTTGACCGGGTCGGTTCAGGACGATGAAATGTGCACAGATGGACGACTACGCATGCTGATTTGCGGCAGAGTTCGGGAATTTTTCCAGTCCAAGATTTAGAATTCTCTTGTCAGGGGAATAAAAAATTTGTATATTTGTATATATGTGTATATTTCAGAGGATCGATTCGATTTATCTCAGAGGGTCGATTCGATTCTCATACCAGGGAAAGTCGGCTCGATTATCCCAGATAATCGACTTGATCATCTCAGAAGGTTGGCTTGATCATCTAAGAGCATCTACTTAATCACCTCAGATAGTTAGAATAAGTAAAAACATGATATTCAACTTGACCATCCCAGAGGGTCAACCTGATTATCTGCGGATTGTTAAACTGAATATAAAACGAGAATCAAATTGATTATGTCGAAAAAATTATAGAAGGCCGATCTGAGTATCTAGAAGGTCAGACTGACCCTCTAAATTTTGACCCTCAGATTTTGACCCTCCAGTTTTCTCCGTGTAGCCATAGCTGGCGTAGTACTAACTTTACCAT
>UCOK01020059.1:0-10322 GCA_900474325.1 Synergus umbraculus
GGTTTTAGGGGTCTTACCTGTGACCCTATTTCGTCCCGAAGGTTCATGATATATTTTTTTATCGCTGCCTTTTCTTCGATCTGGAGAGCTATTTTCCGAGCTGTTTTGTTTTGGTGCTCGGCTTGCACGGCGTAATTCAGCTCGTTCAGAGCTTGTCTGAACCTTTGGTTGTACATTTGCACCGTGTCGTTGCTTTGTCGACAATTTTCTAATTTTGTCCTGCACAACTCTACAGACGCTCCTGTACTCAAATTTTGCCTCAGTACCTCGAACAAATCATCGAAATTGTTAATTGTCGCGTATCTAATTGCGCGTTTCGCGTTTCCGACTATTCGTTCCGTAATAATAAAATCCAGTAAGAGTTCTGGCTGAGAACACCTTGTTTTGGCTCGCTTAACGGAACGAATAAAATCTTGGACCCCTACATCGTCTTGTCCATTGAGGACTTCGACTGTGCGAATAAGGTCCTTCGCAGGAATCAACACAATGTCAGTTGGAACCTGGGACTGTACCTGAGACGGGAACGGTATATGGTCCAGAGGCTGTGACTGAGTTGTGAACGCCACATGAGCGTTCGACCTCCTTTGTGTTGCAGGCGTATACCTGCTTTCGTATATGTCACTTTCGTCGTCCGAATCTTCTTGGTCCCTACTCTCTTTGTTCCCGAAACATTCCTTTTTTCTACTGTCGTTTTCCTCGGTGGAAGTTTTTCCCGTGTCGTCATCCTCCGTGAGTAACGCGTTACCTCTTCGAGCTAGTATTTTAATTTCCTCGACTCTTTTCGCGTTTTCGTCATTCAAAACTCTCATATTGCTTTTCAGACAAGTTTGGTTTTCTTCGATGAGGGTCAACTTCTGTAAAACGCCTTGAAGGGATTGAGCGATTTCGGATAATTGAACTTCGGGATTTGAGGAGGTAGGATGGGCCATTGTGGGGTTCGTTCCTAAGCTTTGTCTCGACAAATATTTTAAATACGACGTGAGCGCCAGTTTAATTAATCGATTGGGTTAACGCGACAGTGGTTTTTTCGCGCTATCGACAAAACCTATTCAAAATATAACACGAGATTTACTGTGACGGTTTGCGCTACCGACAAAATCTATGTAAAAAGTACAAAACTTACGAATTTTGTTAAAAAAAAATTCAAAATGCAGATGATGGTTGCAAGGAGAGGGATGCTGACCTCAAGGTGACGTCCTGCGTGGGCACTGGCTCGTGAGCTGCGTTTCCAGCGGTGTCAGCTTGGCTGAGTGGCGTCTCTCCTTCACTAGGACCTTCCTACAGGGTTACTGTCAAGCCTACTCGATTCAGCCTGATTACGTATTCCCTAATAATTTCCAGTGAAATTTCTTCACCGTATAATAATGAATGCAATTATCAGTCCGTAGACTGATTTCACAGCACTGCACTAGTTACTCATATAATAATGAATGCAATTATCAGTCCGTAGACTGATTTCACAGCACTGCACTAGTTACTTATTCCAGCTTCTTCTCGAGGATCCGTCGAGCTTGATTCCGTAGAGTCGTTTCAAACGGATCCTGGCAGGATCGCCAAAATTCTGTGACGGAGTACGTTACAGAAATACACAAAATACCAAATATCCGTAGATATCTATATTTATTACACAATTACAAGATATAACGATCAAATATCTATATATCCGTGGATATTGATATTTGATACCAGAAATACAAGGAGTGGTTGAAAAGCGATGTTATACGCAGCGCGTCAAGTCCAACACTGCCGATTTCCTTGTTATAGGAAAAGCAGGTTTTTAAGGGAAAGCGTCTTCCTTTGTCCCTTAGGAATGTAGTTTGGTGGGAATGTCGCATAGGGCAGACCTAGCATACATACTAGGTCTGAAATCGTCACAGGATGGTCTGTTTCGAACTTCTCGAGTTTACAGTTTGCGGATGTTTTTCCTTCATTTTATTACTTTAGACGCGACTCGTTGAAGACTTATTTTTTTTTTACTCTAAATTTTATTGTCTAAATCCTAACTATGGGAAAGTCCAGTACGTTTCGTGGGAAAAATGAAGTGAAAGTACAAATTTAATTCTTAAGAAATTCTATAATCAAGGAAATACTTATAATTATAATTTTGTCATCATTAATTCTTAGCGAAGTGTTCGTTAACTAAATCCTAAATTATTTAAATTCTTCGCGCTGGTCGGTAACGCAGGAAGCGCAGTTATCAATAAAGCAGAAATATCGAACGTGTGTGAAGCCACACGTTACAGATGGAATAAAAACCGTCGTCTGCTACGTCTGGGGCAGCAGTGCGAAGGACAACAAAATATGAGTAAAATTGAGCTACAAATTAGAACACAAATTAGTCCGAGTTAAGTAAAATTATTTTTTAAATGAAATTGAAGTAGGTATAACGCTTTTTAAAATTTTATGTCCTGATATTCCGACCCACTTTATCCATACTTTGTTGTTTTTCTCACTGTTGTCAACCGCATAGCAGACGACGCTTTTTCACTGAAAATTCATCTCGAGACAGTTTAAAAACACAAAATGGGGCTGATATAGAAGCAATAATAAGTCCAAGTGATCTTACTGCACTGGATCAGTCTTGTAAAATTGGGAATTTGGTCATTGTAAAGTTCCTTCTAAACATGGGTGCTAAGACAAGAAAGGAAGGTTTTACAACTCTGCACTACGCAATCGCCGGAATAAATCCAGAGGTTGTTAGAATTATTCTAGAAAAAGGTGTCAATGTTAATTACATGTGCACAAGTAACGGAACACCATAGCAGTACGCGATTAATGAAATTGTCGAGAATTGTGCGGAGATTGTTAAAATTCTGTTGACGTACAAGGCTGACGTGAATCTTCCGGATGATAGAATGAACACTCCACTGCATTTGGCTTGCGATGAAAGTTACGAAATGGTATATAAAAGGTCTTGTGAAACGGCTATCATCACAGAGCTTTTAAATTCGAATGCGGATGTCAATAATGGCAATAGAGATGGTAGAACGCCACTTCACCTTTTGTATCTTAATTATGTTTACTTCCAAAATGAATTCAGCGAGACGGATTCCGATAATCCATGTAAACCACATTTAGAACTGTTAGTTTCTCATCTTATTGAAATGATAGCAAGAAAAGAATATGTTTGTGAGGAGAATCTTCGTTTATTAGAAGATGAACAGATTATCGAAATATCTGAAGACTGTCGGGATGAAATTAATCGTATGAAGGAAAAGGTCATAAATTCATTGCACATATCTTGACATCCTTTCAATGGATATTAATCATTTGGGAGGATTTTTGAGAAATGATGGTGGATTGGAAGTTTTAAATAGTGTTTCAATTAGGTTTCTATACTATGGCATTAAGTTGGAAAAAAAAATACTGGAAGCTGAACAACGCCAGTCGTTGACTGACCAAGTGGTAAACCTTTTCTTGGAATACATGGAAGTCGATCTTTCATTCGAACTTATTATCCAAATTTTGGGACATCTAAATCTCGAAGATTTGAATAATTTGGCCGAAGCATGCTCTGTTAAAGTTGATAATTCGATTGAACAAGTATGTGACACACAAATATTGACAAGTATCGGACACATCGATATCGATACAAAATAAAATATGGATATTTAATAGCTGTTAATAGCAATATTTATTTTTAAGCCTGAGACATGATATAATTTCAAAATAGTTTTACGAAATCTTTAATATAACTAGTGTAAAAATTAAAAATTTTGGACACTTTTTTCATTTTTTTCTTCCCAAAAAATATTCTGATTCAATATTACATAGAAAATATTAAATTTTAATTGAAAAAAAATTAAAACTCTAATTAAAAATTAATATTTTTGACTTAATTTTGAAACAGAATATCGTTTGAAGGGACCGAGAAAATTAGGTATGCGTAATTAAAAAATCATGAAAACAAATTTGAGGAATTTTTAATTGTTAGTAATATTGAATATATTACAATTTTCGCAAAACTAACAATAAGTAATTAAGTACTACATACATTATTTATTAGTCAATTACATATTTTTAAAATGAAAATTGAAATATCAATATCGAAACCAGAGAAAAATATCGATATCGGCATCGATATATCGGTTGTAAAATATCAACGGTTCCCTTCACTTCACTTTTGCCATTTTTTGGAACACTTATTTTTTCCGTGTAAGACTTTATATGTACATAATAATATATATATTTAATAATTTATTTTATAGTAATGTTATAAAATATAATATTTAAAATATTTAATAATTAGTGTATTTCTTAATAGAGCGCGTAAGATATTCGTCGTTTGTATATAGACTAAATTACACAATATAGAAAAATATAAACTTTGTAATAAATGTACTTTATTTATTACTTTTTAATAAATAGATTTGTTATTGTTTGTATAAAAAACTATTAATTTGTTTCTTTGTCCATATCTCCCATGTTCACTTGCTTATTGTTAGCTTAAATATTGATTTAAGAAATTACTATATTAAAATATTATTTAATATAATAATATTGTAATTTTACAATAATAATAATAACACAGGCACATAAAAAAAAAGTGGTCATTACCAAAAACCTGACCTATATATTCGTATGTATTTTGACGCGCTGAATCCGAATCCGGAGTCCGTTTTGCTCCATCACATCCAATTTAAGGGTATTTGAAGGTCAAATCGGCAAAAAAATCGATTGACAGAAGGTGACTATCATTTCTATGGTTTTAACTGACGCTGAATGCGCATCTGGAATCTGTTTGATTCCATCATGTCCGAATTAAGGTCAATTCAAGGTCAAATTTTCAAAATGTGAAAAAAGTCAATTTTTGACTGCAAATTCCAAAAGAGCGGGAAATTATACGTCCAGATATGGTATTCTTTTTTATTTTTATGATGATCCTAAAGATCATTTCAAGGTCAATTTAAGTTAGTAACTTGATGGTTCAAATGACGATTGCAAAAATAAGAAAATGTGTCTTCGTGGAACTTGACTACAGTTTCCATACGTTTTGAAGGTCGCTGAGTCCAAATTCGAGGTCCATTAAACCGCAGCACATCAGGGTCAAGGACATCTCTTCAAATTTGTTAATATTTCATGAAAACCCTTAAATCTTCACTAATTGTTTTACAATTCCTAAAAATCGCTTGAAATATTTCAAAATTCCACGAGGAACTTTAATATCTCTTAAAATGCATCAAAATCTTTTAAAATTATTCGAAACTTATTGAAATCCCTTAAAATTTGCTGAAATCTTTTAAAATTCCTACAATCTCTAAAAATTAAAAAAAATAATACATTCTCTCTGATGAGAATGTAAAAATCTTTTAAAAATCTCTCTTCTTAAAATTCTTCAAAACCTCTTGAAATTCCATAAAATTCTATAAAATCTTTTGTAAATCATAAAAAATCTTTTGAAAATTCTTTAAAATTTCAATAAAATCTCTTAGAATCACTTTAATAAAATCAAAATTTCTTAACATTCTTACAAGCTTTTTAAAATCTTTTAAAATTCCACAAGAATATTTATAATACTCAAAATTTCTTAAAACTCTTCCAAGTTTCTTAAAATCAATTATAATTCCATGAAAAACTTTTAAATCCTTTAAAATACGTAAATGTCCAAAAATCTCTTAAAATTTCAGGAAGTCCTAATTAAATTCCACTAAATATTTTAAATATTATACAAATCTCTGGTAATTTCTTTAAATTCCTAGAAACCTTTTAAAATCTTCTAAACTTATTGAAAATGTCTTGAAATCATTAGAAGCTCAAAGAATTTCAAAGAATGCCTGGAAATTCTTTATAATCCTCCGAAATCCTTGGAAAGTTTCTAAAACCTGTTAAATAAACTATAAAATGTATATATGCAATACGACATAAATAACATTGTTAGCATAAATATCAATTTCTATTTTCCCTGACAACTACTCGCATTTCCCTGACAACCTGTGATGACTGAAGTTTTGATTCAGATCAAGAATACCCTGGCGGAATCCATCCAAAATCAATCCGAATGATTTTTAATCCTTTTCTATCCGTAGATCTAAACTGAAGTTACTGTTCAATCCTTTTCAATCCGTGCCCTCAATCCTAATTAATCCGAAATCAATTCGAACTACTTTCAATCCTTTCTAATCCGTTGCTTTAATCCGAATGAATCCGAAACCAATCCTAACTTATTTTTTATCCTTTCCAATCCGAATGAATCTGAAATAGTTGTGACAAATCACTTAAAAATAAAATTTATATTTAAAAAAATGTAAGTGCAAATATGTCACTGAACAGCATCCTTCACTTTAGATTGGAATCCTTGCTTCGATCTCGGATTAGATCGGATTCATTCGGATTGAAATCCTTCATTAAACCTCGGATTAGATCTGATTCATTCGGATTGAAATCCTTTCTTTGACTTCGGATTAGATCGGTTTCATTCGGATTGAAATTCTTCCTTTAAACTCGGATTCAGTCGGATAGAAATTTTGGATGACTTCGGATTCAGTCGGATAGAAATCGAGGATAGACCACGAATTAGAATCCTCTGTTTCATTTCGGATTAAATCGGATAGGAATCTTTGATCGGACTTCGGATTAGATCGGAATGAAACTGTTTGCTTCGGATACAAATTCCGGAAAGAAATTGATTCAAAAGGATACATTTTTTTCTATCCGAACCTTCCGCCAGAGTAGTTACAGTTTCTGGAGCTTTTCTAAAATATCTTAATTCAGGAAGATGCTCAGAAGTTTCTTTGTAATTTTTTCTTTCAGTTAGATGTTGATCATCAATATCAGAGATATCATTACTTTTCATATAATTTTCCCGTATATTGTTGTTAGATTGAGTGTAATTAATTAAAGGATCATTGAAAGCATCTGCCAGATTAATTTCATAAGAGTTCATCAATGTTTGACTACTTCCGGTACGCAAAAGTTCCTAGAATTCAAAGATTTTTTTCTTTTAAATTTCACCTCAAAAAATTACTGACCGAAATTACTTTAACTGAAAGTCTCTAATTGTAAAATATTTGTTTATTTTAAGTAACAAATTCTAAACTTCTAAGATTTTAAATTCTAAAGTACTTTCAGGGTGTCTACTGACTCAACCGATTCAAATTCCAGGCGTTTTCCCGGTTTTTTAAGGCTAAATCCCTAATTATCCAGGAAAGTAAAAACACACTTTAATGCTACATCATACAGTTGACATATTAAATCAACAAATCCAACATATTATAGAGTTTCCCAGTGGGTAAAAAGACACTGACATCCTGAGGACGTCCTAAAGACATCCTTAGGACGTCCATGACATTTCAGTCTTCAGGATGACAATGTCTTTTTCCCCACTGGGTTATTATATATTATTTATCTATATAATACTTTTACTCTTTTTAAGAATAAACTAAGACAGGATGGCCACAAAATTCAATTTTTTAAATTCCCTGAAATTTCTCTGACTTTTTCCTAACATTCAGACACTTTCGCTTTAAATCTTTTGAAATTTAAAATCACTTCACAACATTTAATATTCGTAAAAATCTCTCAAATTTACAATTTTTGAAATCTCTTAAAGTTCATTGAAATTTCTTGAAATTCCTGAAAACATCTTTAAATATCTTAAAATTCCATGAAATCCTTTACAATTATTATACAAAATCTTTTACAAATCATAAAAATCTAGTGACATTCTGTAAATAATTTTAAAAATGTCAAAATTACATGCAATTTTTACAAACATTTTTAAAATTTCACGAAAAACTTTTAAATCCCTTAAAATACGTAAAAATCTTTCACAATTTTTGAAAACTTTTCCCCTCAAATTCTATAAAATCTTTTATAAATCATAAAAATTTTGTGAAATCGTTTAAAATTCTATTAGGAACATTTAAATTCTTTAAAATCAATTTAAAATAATAAAAATATCTTAAAATTCTTACATGAAAATATTTAAGATTTCATGGGGAACATTAAAATCCCTTAAAATCACTTTGAAAAATCAAAATTTCTTAACATTTTTACAAGTTTCCTAAAATCCTTTCTAACTCCACGAAAAAACTTTAAAATCCCTTGAAATACGTAAAAAATCTTTTAAAATTTTCAAAAACTTTTCAAAATTCCCTAAAATTCCAAAAAATTTTTAAAAATTCATAAAAAATCTCATGAAAACATTTATGATTTGATGAGGAACATTAAAATCCGTTAAAATCACTTTGAAAAATCAAAATTTCTTAAAATTTTTACAAGCTTTTTAAAGTCCTTTAAAATTCCTTAAAATTCATTACAAATTCTTTGAATTCCCTGATCTTCCTTAAAAATCTCCTAAAATCCTTTATAATTATTGAAAATGTCTTGAAATCATTAAAAACCTAGAGAATCTCAGAGAATAGCTGGAAATTATTTATAATCCTTCTAAATCTTTGAATAATTTCTAAAATTTGTTAAATAAATTATAAAAGTTATTTGTGTAATACTGCAAGTATTTACTCAACTACTAATCAGACTTAATTTTGAGCATCTAAGTTACTCAATCAAATTATAAAATATGAAACAATAACTGAAGTGTATTAACTTATTTCTTTGGTAGACATCATTTCCTATGACAGAAAACAAAAATAGTTTATAAAAGTAGGTTCTTGAAAAAAATTCTAGGATCAAAAAAAAAAATTCCAGGCGTATTCCCGGTTTTCCCGGTTTTTCCCGGTAGTAGACACCCTGACTTTTCTTTCTTTGGCGTGGCAAATTTGACTTTGCAATTCCTCGCTTTTGTTGATTCGACATCATTTATAATTTCATTAAATTCTTTAATAAAAGCGCTTTGTACACAAATCATTGTAAAAAGGATATCTTTAGCGATAATCAACTAATCTCATTTGTAAAAACGTATCAAAGTGATGAAAACAAATATTAAAGTACAAATGATCTGAATTAGTCCACGTATCCCTTTTTTGTTTTCTTTTTTTATCAATCAAAAAGCTATTTTTTTCGGCAAGAGGTTACAAAATTGTTCACTTTTAAAAATTTCCTAATGTTGATCTCGAAATTCATCATTTTCACCTTAATGTGGACCGGGAATTACCATCAGTAAGACGATTTTACTGTCTTGAGTGCGATCCTATGTTCCCTGAAGACAAGGAAGTTTTGGATTCGATGCCTCGGCACAGAATGTTGAAGTCATCTAAGAAGGAAATGCCCGCGATGTATAAATCCTGATTTTTTCAAAATAATGTCATAGAATCCAGTAAACTTTGAAGATAGAAATAATTGTTAAATTTGAATCTAAGTTACAATAAAAATGCTCTCAGAAAAATAAATAATGGAGATTTCTGTTAAGTAGTGATAATAGCTTTTGATAACTTTTCTGGATTGTTTATCACCTAGACAATAGGTACCATGCCAACAGAAAGAGGAAAGGTATATGTAAAGAGGGTAAAGGGAATCACCAGCATCTGATTGGCTGTATCTGTATTTGATGTGACGCATGCGCAATTGATGTGAAATTTGAGGAAAGGAATTTTTTTACTATTGGGAACGACTCTGGTTTCGACTTCTTTACTATAGGGGAAGTCGAGTGTATTCTTCCAATTTCAGGAACTTAAGCAAACTTCAGTTTACAGCTGATTCTCCAATCTGAATTTCTAACATTATTTTTTTTTAATATCCTTTTAACAAATTTTGAGAGATTTTCTTTTTTACTATATATTTTTTTAAATAAGATAGAAATGGAGGATACAAAATTTGTATGGAATGAACTCCAAGAAGGGTAAGGATTATAAGAAACAGTTTTGAATTATTTAAATGATGATGAAAAAGTTTGGAATATTATCTTTTAATGAACAGGAAAACTTCAACCCCGGAAAACGAAAAGAAGAAAAGTAAAGGAAGGCCAGCGATAGTTAAAAAGGAAGCTAAAGTTTTTTGTCCACATTCCTACTTGGTGCTTAACTTCCAGGAAACTTTAACTCCTAGCGAAGAGGTACGAAATTTTCTGAATAATCGTTTGTAAATATAAGTGTTTAAGGCCATGTAAGATTTACCCGATCCCTACCTTACCGACATTTTTTTATATGCAACGCTACGTCTACATTTATTGAGATATCAAATTGAAAATTTCTAAAATTAAAGAAAATATGCTAAGGTATGTTTATCTGGTCTTAAATTTTTGTAAAAATAAAAAAATTATTTTTCAACAAAATTTTTTTTTGCAAATGTCAATATTTAAGACCAGATAAACGTACTTTAGTGCTTTAGCTTCAATTTCAGAAATTTTCAATTTGATATCTAAATAAATGTAGACGTAGCGTTGCAGACAAAAAAATGTCGGTAAGGTAGGGATCGAATAAGTCTTA
>UCOK01020059.1:10342-34785 GCA_900474325.1 Synergus umbraculus
CTACGTCTACATTTATTGAGATATCAAATTGAAAATTTCTAAAATTAAAGAAAATATGCTAAGGTATATTTATCTGGTCTTAAATTTTTGTAAAAATACAAAAATTATTTTTCAACAAAATTTTTTTTTGCAAATGTCAATATTTAAGACCAGATAAACGTACTTTAGTGCTTTAGCTTCAATTTCAGAAATTTTCAATTTGATATCTCAATAAATGTAGACGTAGCGTTGCAGACAAAAAAATGTCGGTAAGGTAGGGATCGAATAAGTCTTACATGGCCTTAAATAAATAAACTGATTATTCTAGATGAGATTCAAGAAAAATTACATGAGAAAAATCACGCCCATGGAATTGGATGTTATTATTCTTCAGGATATCAAGAATCTCGTTTTGTACCTTTCCATGAGTAAAATTAGTAAAGAATTCACCAAATTTTTTACATTGCCAATAGTTGACCGGTTTTTAAGAGCACTTATACTTTATTTTCAATTTTATACCGAAACTTGGGAAGAATTGATGCAAATGAAAAATGCGACTGAAAAGAAAGCTGAAAATCCTTTAACGAGAGGAAGTTCATTAAAAAGAGCCGATGAATTAAATTGTTTGCGTTGCATTTTAGCAAATGAATATTCAAATATAATTCTTGGCTGTGAAAATGGGGCTCGTTATCATCACATGATGGCAGGTGAAAAGTCTTTTATTCAATCCAAACATGAAAAGGATTTAAGGATTTTTGAAACCCTGATCGGTGTTTCTCACAGAGTTGTCTGGATTTCTCTTCAGCGAAAACATTTTCAATTAATAGGTGATAACATTAAGGGCATGTATTACTTACCCGATCCCTACCTTACCGACATTTTTTTCTCTGTAACGCTACGACTACATTTATAAAGATATCAAATTGAAAATTTATAAAATTAAAGAAAATATGCTAATGTATGTTTGTCTGGTCTTAAATTTTTGTAAAAAAAAAAAATTTTTTATGTAAATGTCAATATTTAGGACCAGATAAACGTACTTTAATGCTTTAGCATCACTTTCAGAAATTTTCAATTTGATATCTCAATAAATGTAGACGTAGCGTTGCAGACAAAAAATGTCGGTAAGGTAGGGATCGGGTAAGTAATACATGCCCTTAAGGGTGTTAGAACCAAGCTTTAAGTTCTAAATTCGATTTCATCATTTGAGTCATTATAACACCTATTATTAAAAAAGGTGAATTTTTTTCGAAAAAGAAATGGGTGGTCAAAAATTGAAACAAACTTAAATCAACAAAACGAAAATAATCTTTATTAAGTAAAATGAAGAATTCGAATTTTGAAGTTATATAAGTTGGATAAGGTGAACTCCCTTAAATGATTTTTAAAAATTATTTTAAAAAAAGTAGAAAAGAAACACAAAAAATATATATTTTTTCAGAAATAGAATTACACAGGCTTTTTAGAACCGATGCTTATAATACTGCAGAAAGAAAAAATAATGGGTTGCAGAGAAATATTCAAGAAAATGAAATTATGGAATTGCATGGTCCAAAAATGTTGCCAAAGAGAAAACTTTTAAGAAATTCTCCTTTGTCTTATCAACTCGTCTACTCAGAATGTGACTTTCGTCTTTTGGCTCTAGGTGATTTCTTCAGTTTAAAATTTTCAAAAAATCTTTAACAGCAATTTAGTTTCTCCAACTTTATACTTGCAATAATAAATATTTTTTTGCCGAAAATTAGGCAAAAATAGGAAAAAGTATTTATTATTGCAAGCGAAAAAAATATTTGCATTAGATATTTTTTTGCACTGTATTCTGATTCATTTTCAAAAAGGAATTAGAATAAAAAGTGAAAAAACAATTAATTAAAATATGTATTATAAGATTTAACTTGATTAATTGAAAGAAGGTAAAAAAAACCCTGAAAATAAGAGAACAAATTCAGAATAGGTGGAAAAAGCTGAATAGGTGTGACAACCTGTTCTGACTGCTATCAGCATTCATTTTTAATTTTATACAAAATTTTCAGACATTTTGAATTCCAAAGATCCTCGAATTATTTATTTACAAAATGCTCTTTTTCTTAATGAAGAAAAATTGTCTGAATATGGAATAACAGTTGGTATTCTCGGAAAGCCTCGTTCAAATTTCAATATTTATTTGTTACGACTGAAAGGCGAAGAATCTGAGGAGAGACAAAGCGAAAAAAAATTTGAAGATGAATATTCACCGGCAGCAAAAAAACCGAAGGTTTACATTTAAGTTTTAAAATAACTAATAATTTGAGAGTCTAATATAAATTCTAATAAATTTATATCGCGCAGCAACAGAATAAAATTCCACCTTTTGGATCTGATCTCGAATTAGATCTCGAATTTTTAACGGAACCAATAATCAGATACACGAAAGCACCAAAGGAAAAAAAAGAAAATTTGCTTTTTATGCAGCATTAAAAACCTTTAGCTACTCCTGCCTCAATGACTTGGGAATAAAATTGTATTATATCCTTTTAAAAATGATGTTGATTTTATTACTATTGGACAATGTTTCAGAAATTTTTCCTTCAATTTTTTTCAGCATTAAGTATTTTACAATTTCTAAAAATGAAGATAATACATAAAATGAAAATATACAATTAAATGAAATAAGGAATTGACTTTCACGTATCTGTTTCGTGTTTTTTTTTTTAATTTTTTAGTTCTTGAATTACTTTAATAATTTCTTTCGTAGAAGAAATACGATAAGGACATTTACATTTGAATACTACGAACAATGTAAAAATATGCTTATTGTAACCGTTACTATCTAATAAGAAAAATAATAATTATATGATATAAAGACGACGCATGTGTAGCATTTGGAGCAGCAGTAAACAATCTTTCAACTGATTTTAATACTTCGCAACCCGATTTATTATTCTCCCAAAAATTCCCACGCGAAATATTTAAAATAAATAAATAATATGGAAAAAGGGAATCCTAATTGATATCGTCCGTAAAATATTGAGTGATTTGTACTTATAAAGTTCCGCTATTTTAAAATAATAAATTGCTTCCTAAATTCGCGTAATCAAAGATTATCTAACACGCAAAAATGAAAGTTAGAACACATGAGATACAACTTTTGCAAACTAAGTGCTTTACAATATTTTTCTGAAGATACAAAATTTCCTACATTTTAAAAAAAAGCTTTGGGTCCTTCACGACTGCGAGAGAAAAAAAAACTGGAAATTGATCTACTGCTTGGCGGTATTAAGATGGTCGGGTTCAAATCCTAATCTCAAAATTCGATTTCTTCAGTTTACTTAATAAACCTTGTAATTTTGCTGTAAATTCGATATTTTTCCCCTACCTTACCAACTTTTTACTCTCTGGAATTTTCCTGTCATTTCTACATTTATTGATATATCAAATTGAAAATTATTAAATTTAAGCGAAATATACTAAGGTACGTTTATCTGGTCCTAAACTTTTAGTTTTTAAAACAAAGAAGTAAGGTAGGTAGAAATCAGATAAATAGTACAGTTTCCCCAACTTTTCACATGCAACAATAAATATTTTTTGATAAAACTAGGCCATTTACCTCCGTCTGCACGAAACGGAGATAAATGGCCTAGTTCTAGCAAAACTTTGTTTAGTAAATTGAAGAAATGGAATTTTCAAGTTAAAATTTCAGCCGACACCTTTAACAATAAAACGAAAAGTGCTACTCGGAACAACATTTAATCTTTCGTTTACCTTCGAAACTTGTAACTCTTAAGGAGTTAAAGCATTTTGAACGCTATTAACTGCAAATTGTTCATAAGAAAATTCGACTATCGTTCCAAATAGTATTATATCTAATATACACGCACTGACTGCTGTTTGGTATTATATACAAAGTTCACCATCGCCATCAATGGACAACATGTAAGAGAAATACTAAAGCCTCTTTCTTCAAGTGATGAATTATCGAGTCCTTTTTTTTAAATCCCTGTTTCAGAAGTAGAATGTTTAATCGTTTGTGAAATAAATACGATAATACGTATATCGTAATGATTCTTGAATTACGAATTTCTATCGTCTCACACGCAAGATACGATATTTTTAACTTGTAATAATGCAATACGTTTTCCTCCCTTTCAAATCCTATCACTCATTCATTTCTTAATTTGAACGAAACGCTCAATTTGTATATCACATCAAAACGGAGCCAAATATTCTCACTATTCAATTTTTTTGTCCGAGAATTAAGGGTGTTGAATCCAACTCCTAGCATCAAAATTTGAACTCTTTATTTTACTTAACAAGTATCACAATTAGACATTTTTTTCACTCGCTTGCGGTACTCAATTTTTTAAATACACTACTGATAAGAATTGAATACATAAAGTGTATTCAAATTAGGAATTTTTTCGCTCTATAATTCTAGTTTAAAAATCAGTACCGCTACAGAGTGAAATTCTAATATTTGTTGAGTAAGATGAAAAAATTGGATACTGAAGTTAGAGAACTTGGCTCCAACAACCTTAAAGTCTTGCTAATATCCATAAAGATGCTAATAAAACTGAAATCCTGTATAGAACAATTTCAAACATGACCTCGAAGCAAGTGCATCATAGTTTTGTCATCATCAGTCACTGATTATAATTCCAGCTAACTGATTTCTGGCTTATTTTAACTAAGTCTTGAGTTGCAATTTGCAGTGAACGCACATTGTTACACTTTTACCAGCACAGACATTAAAATATTGTTCGCTACAAGATATGCGAGGAACAAGAGTGGCGAATTAAGGTAGTTTTCAAATCGCACTTTAGTGAGGTAGAGGGGGCTACGAAGCAATATCCGACATGAGTTGGGCAAGTAAAGCCGGCTCGAGTAAACCATGCGATTGTCCCAATCGTTCTAAAGTGCGAACATCTTTGTCAACTGCCTCCAAAGCGCGTTCCAATTCTTCCTCCTCTTCCCTCGAGGGCTCGTACTCTCCATTTCTACTTTCTTTAATAAGAAAAAAGATTGATATTAGATTGATATTGATTAAAAGAAAAAATTTAATTTTTGATGTAATTAAATTTAAGAGAACTTATACGATTATCGAAAGTAGGTGAACTCACAAATCTGACAGGTGGTGTATGTTCTTTTGGACCTTTTTTATTCGGGTGGTAACTAAAAGAGAAACTCTTGAAATATAAAAACTTATATTTACCAATAAACAAATCGTTGAAAGCATCAGCTGGCAGGTTATTGAGTACGTTCCCAAAGTCGTGTTCAGCCGGATCCAAAGATGCAAAAACCTCATGATCCCCAAGTTCAACTTTAAGTCCACTTCCAAGTCCAAGTCCCCCCAATCCCAACCCAAGATTCATATTCGCATTGGACGTACTCTGCGGTGCATTGAGATTATTAAGTGTCTTGGTGTGGCTCTCAGTCGTTGGAATTGGGCTGACAAATCTGTGTCCAATTTCCCCAATTTCCGGTGGCTGATGATGCTGCTGAATTACAATGTCTGGATTCTTCACTTCCTGTGGTTTACTCGGCGCCGGAGGACGCTTCCTCTTCTTCGGCCTTGATTTCGGCTTCGGCCTTGGCGCCGTTGGCACTGTTGGTGACGTAGTCTTCTTGCGCGATTTCTTTGGTTTGGATTCCTGTGCTTTTCGATGATAATTGTCCCTTTTTCTCGCATGCTCCGGACACAGAGGCAATTCGTGGGCCACATCGAAAACAGGAATGGAGCATTGAGTGTTGTCACTGAACTTGGCAGTACAATGTTCAAAAAGCTGCTGATCTGCGTTCATCATAATATGACGAGAACAGTGTCGAGTGCAAGGCAAAGAAATTTGTCGGCATCCTTCCTTGCCACAGGGGCCACCAACTAGAAGAGGACCGTCGAGAACTTTTCTCGCACCTTTGATATCCCCGAGTGCTCGCGCCGCTGAGGACGGATCTCGATAAGCTGCTTGCAATAAACAACGAGCTCGTTCTCGCAGAACAGTTTCTGATTCTAGACCACTTTTTCTTAACTGAATCAAACGTCGCCTGAGTTGAGAACGTAACTGAATAAGTCGAGTTGATCGACTCGTGGGTTCGGATGGCTCACCATTGAACCAGTGGCGTTGATAGACCGAAGCCTCTTCTCCACTCGACTCGCTATCTGAAATTTCATCCCCTGCTCGCGGATAGTAAAGCAAAGTATGGTCTCGAGTTGGTCTAGTTGAGCCAATTCGCAGTAGACTTTCTGCGTGTTTTCGCTTCCTTTGGTTCGCATCCGGGAATCGGAGATTCAAGTTCCTCGGTGCTCCGCATTCCAAAGTTGAGTTTCTCATCTTCAAGTCGGATCCTGAAGCTTCCAAGCCTGGCTCCGTTTTTATCCTCTGATTTATGCATTTCCCTTTTGATTTCGAACTTCTGTTGTTTTGCACACTTCTCGAGTTTCTGGAAGCGAGCAATTTGAAATTTTTGGCTGCAGTCGCTCCTGCAGAAGTGAATGGTTCTGGTTCACTGAAGACATAGGGATCGACGTCTTGGCGGTTCTCCGTTTTCAGCAAAGCCTTCAAGCGGTCGGAGAACTTCAATTTACCGTCCATGTTCCACGGATCTTCCGATTCCGGGATCCTCATCGATTGAGATATTGTTTCACTCTCGCGCCACCTGCAGTAAGAATTTTTCAATTAGATAATTGCAGTTTTTAAGAACTTTGAATCTGAATTGTACTCTCAAAATTTGATTTCTTTATTTTACTAAACGAATATTATATGTAATTAGATATTTTTTCGCTGTGAAGCGGTACTCATTTTTCAAGTAAAATTGTGCGAACAGAACTAAAAACCCGGTAAGGAGTGGGTTATCAATATTTCAATATAATATTCAATCCTGCAGAATTAAACTGGATTAAAGTGATTGGGCTGAAGTTTCAGACTACTACTTAGACGAATTTTTTTCTTCTTCAAAAATTTCGAAATATTTTAAACGATTTCAATAGATTTAGAATAATTTGATTTGATTTCGAGCTGTTTAATTACATTTTAAGTGACTTTAAGTATTTTCAATGGATTTCAAATGAATTTAGGGAATTTTAAGAATTTTAAAGAGAATTTCAAGGATTAAGAAAAATTTTAAGTGATCTTCAAGGATTTCAAGATATTCAAAGGAATTTCAAGAGAGTTCAAGCAAATATGAGATTTTTAAAAGAATTAAAGGATAGGAATTTGAAGAAAGTTGAAGAGATTTAAAGATATTTTATAGATTTCAAAGGAGTTCGAAATATTTTTAACGATTTTAAGATATTTCAAGTGTTTGTATTAACTTTCGAGGAATTTCAAAAGAGTTTAAGGATTTTCGGTTTTAAAACCTTAAAAATAATTTTAAATGATTTTAAGACATTTAAATATATTTTACGAGATTTTCAGAAATTTTAAGGAATTAATTCTAATGAAATCCTTTAACATCCCTTAATCCCTAAATTCCTTAAAATAGTTTAAATTATATCAAAATCCCTTGAAGTTCATTAAAATCTTTTTAAATATCTTGAAATCTCTTCCAATTCCTTTAAATTTGTGAGAATCATTGAAAGTTTTTGAAATCTTGTAAAATCACAGAAATACAACAGTTCTAAAAATCCCTTTAAATCCTAAAAATCAATCAAAATCTCTTAGCATCCTTTGAAATTTCCTAAAATTTAATAAATCTAAATTTAATAAAATAAATCTCTTGAAATCCCCTGAAACTCCTTAAAATCATTTTAAATCTTTTGCAATCCTTTAAAGTCTCTTTAAAATTCTTTAAGATTCTATGAGATCTCTAAAAATTCTAGGCAATGGGTATAAATTTCTGCCAGTAAATAAATAAAAATCGTGTGTTTTGCAATCTGTTTTTAATATTTTTATTCTAATAAATGTAAAATTAAAAAATCGTCAGACGTCTATTTTGACGAAAATTTTTATTTTATTTTATTTTTTTTTGCATATTTTGGATTAAGAATATGAAAACAATTATTTTAAGTGATTTTTCATTTTACGGAATTTCAAGATATATATTAAGAAACGTCAAAGGATATTTAAAAAAATTCAAAACAGTTTAAGAATTTCCAAGAGTTTTCACAAGATTTCAAGACACCCTAAAGGATTTAATCAAATTTTAAGTGACTTTAAGGAATTTCAAGGGATTTTAAAACATTTTAAGTGATTTTAACATATTTTAAGAAGTTTATTCTAATTTAGGGTAAATCAGATATAATCCTTTAAAATTACCTGAAATTCTTTAAAAACTTTTAAATCTTTTGTAAATGTCTTAAAATTGTTTAAAATATATCAAAATTCGTTAAAGTTTATTAAAATCTCTTTAAATTCTTTAAAATTGGTTAGAATCAGTTACAATGTTTTGAAATTTTGTGAAATTTCTAAAAAAAAAAAAAAAATGAATTGATAACTCTTTACAACTCTTTTAAAAATCTCTTTAAATTCCTAAAATTAATAAAAATCTCTTAACATCCCTCGAAATTCCTTAAAAATACAATAAATCTCTTAAAATTCTTTTATAATTTTTGAAATCTTACAAAATCTCCTGAAATTCCTCAAAACTATTTAGAATCTTTTGAAAATTCCTCTAAAATTGCTTCTAGTAAATAAATAAAAATTTTTAGCTTTAGAAACCGTAGAAAATTTTTTTAAAAATATTTTTATTCCATTGAATATAAATATAAAAATAAAAAATCGTCAGACTAGACGCCTGAAACTTCAAACCCAATCCTTGTTACAGGGAACTGTCTAAAAAAATTGTATACACAGCCTTATATTTTGATTCTGCCAAATTTTTAATGAGAGAGATCTCGATCTCATTTTGTTTTGATTATCATTGAAAAAATAAACAAGTGCCCATTTTTTGTCCAAACATTGTAATTGTTTTCCTTTGTTTTCTAAAATTTGATTTGAAAATGCAATAGGTTATGTTATTCGTGCGATCCAAAAGGTGTCCAGGACTCCAAAAAAGTGTAATAAATCTCAAACATAATTCTTTTACTATTTAGAACACTAATTTTTAACAACTCCAGGCACAGATTTTCAAAATCTTCTCCATTATCAGAAACAAAAACAATACAAATTCCTTTAAAAGCAAAAAGCTTTCTCGAAACTAAATCTTTGTGAAATACTCAAAACTCTAGTCCAAATACTCCAAATTCCAAATCAAACATAAACAGTATTGTCAAACAAAAAAAAAAAAAGAATCTTACCTCGCACATTAAATTTTCTCGCATAAATCCATGATCAGATTACTTTCTCGACTCCAAAAAAAATTGAAAACTAGATCCTCGCACAGTCTGTGATTTCAGACGCTGCTTCATCGTTTGCTGAAATAAATTTTGAAGGATTTTTCAGCGGATTCGCGATGATAGGTTATGTTCGCCTGCCATGGATTGACAACTCGTTTGTATCAAAAAATATTTTGATACTCAAATCTCTCAATTGACAGGAATTATCCACTTCTGGGTAAAATTGGTTAAAAATCCTTGTAATTTCGAGCACCCTGGCTTTTGATGACTTTTTTATCATCAAAATTGCTCCACTCGCAGAAGGTTTTTTCCCAGAGGTTGAGAACGACGAACACCTTCTTCGGGAGTAATCGAATAATAAACGATATAATAACGAATAACTCACTCACACACGTATTTAATTAGTTTAATTTGAAAAGAGATTCATTTCGATGCACACCGAGTGAAATACTTAAAGACGACAATGACAAAAAAGGAATGACAAACAAATATCATCGAAGTTTGTCCTAGTCGATAATAACATTAGAGAGACATGTCAGTTGTAAATCAACCAAAATGGCGACTGTGGCGGTGAAACGGTGCTGTTCGAATTCGGAAATATTTCTGCTTTCACGGGCGTTTCGAAAAGACTGGAAAGTACAAAAAGTTATCGGGGAAAAGGGGTTGATTTTGATCTTTTTAAATATGATTTATAGAAAAGGAGTTTTGTGGGTTTACCGCGTATATTCTTGTGGGAAGGCGAAGGCTAGAAACTTGTAGGAACCCGATTGTTGCACACTTCCTATTTTGACACAACCAAACCCCTAGATTGGGGTTAAGTTTGACGTTTTGCATGAAAGTGCTTCTGTAATTCGGTCTCCTTGAATTAAGAGATTCAGCAGTTTATCTTTAATAGTGTGTCACAATTGGTGACAATCATATACAGTATCTACTAGTTTTTCTATTTATTTTAGAGGCACTTTTAGTTATATGAAATTCCCCGGGAAAAAAAGTGATTAAATATATTTTGCTTTAATCAGGGTGCCTTTTGTGCTGGAATTTAAAGAAATCCGGGATTTGAAACAAAAAATTCCGGGAATTGTCCTTGAATTTTATTTTTGTTTCATTCAATCCCAGATTTTGATTTTAAGGGTGTTGGAGCCGAGTTCTAATCTTAAAATTCGATTTTTTCATTTTACGCAACAAATATTAAAATTGGAATTATTTCCCTTTGTACAATTAATTAATTTTTAAGTAGAATTATGCCTATAGAGCGAGAAAAATCTAATTCACATTTTTTTTAAGTAAAACGAAAATATTGAATTTAAAGGGTGTTGGAGCCAAATTCTAATCTAAAAATTTGATTTCTTCATTTTACTCAGTAAATATTAAATTTGGAATTATTTCCCTCTGTAGAATTAATCAATTTTTAACTAGAATTATGCGTACAGAGCGAGAAAATATCTAATTCAAATATTTTTTAAGTAAGATGAAAATATTGAATTTCGAAGTTAGATTTTGAATCTTTCGTTTTATGCAAAAAGTATTGAAATGAAATCTTTTTTGGCTCTGAACGCAGTCTTATATTTAAAAAAAGATTAGCACTTTTAGTTATATCAAATTCCCCGTGAAAAAAACGATTAAATATATTTTGCTTTAATCAGGGTGCCTTTTGTGCTGGAATTTAAGGAAATCCGGGATTTGAAACAAAAAATTCCGGGAATTGTCCTTGAATTTTATTTTAATTTTATTCAATCCTAGATTTTGATTTTAAGCGTGATGGGGCCGAGTTCTATTCTTAAAATTCGATTTCTTCATTTTACGCAACAAATATTAAAATTGGAATTATTTCCCTTTGTACAATTCATTAATTTTTAACTAGAATTATGCCTATAGAGCGAGAAAAATCTAATTCACAATTTTTTTTAAGTAAAAGGAAAATATTGAATTTAAAGGGTGTTGGAGCCAAGTTCTAATCTAAAAATTCGATTTCTTCATTTTGCTCAACAAATATTAAATTTAGAATTTTTTCCCTGTGTAGAATTAATCAATTTTTTAAATTATAATTATGTGTACAAAGCGAGAAAATACCTAATCCAAATATTTTTTAAGTAAAGTGAAAATATTAAATTTTAAATTCAGATTTTGTATTCTTCGTTTTATGCAAAAAGTATTGAAATGAAATATTTTTTTGGCTCTGTACGCAGTCTTATATTTGAAACAAGATTAGTGCTATAGAGCGAGAAAATATTTATCTATAATTTTGTTTGTGTAAAATGGAGAAAAGAATTTTGAGCTTAACACTTGGATCCAACACACAAAATTGAATCTTTTCATTTTGCTTCCTCATAGAGGAAGCTTTGTAGTCGTTACATTTTCCAATATTTTTAAACTGATTTAATTAAACTTTCCTTTCTTGATAATTGTCTAGTACAACATTCTAAATAATTGTACGGATGTATGTGTGTGTGTAAAAATGGATGTCGATATTTTCTGTCGCTCTTTTACCTTAAGGGCGTTGGACCCAAGTGTTAAACTCAAAATTCTATTCTTCATTTTACTTGACGAAAAATAAAGATAAATTTCTTTTCGCTCTATAGCACTAATCTTTTTTCAAATATAAGACTGCGTACAGAGCAAAAAATATTTATTTTTTGTATTTTTTAAATAAAACGAAGAATTTGAAATTTGACTTCAAAATTTAATACTTTCATTTGACTTCAAAACTATTTGAATTAGATATTTTCTCGCTCTGTGCGTATAATTATAGTTAAAAATTGTATAATTCTATAGAGGGAAAAAATTCTAATTTTAATATTTGTTAAGGGTGTTGGAGCCAAGTTCTAATCTAAAAATTCGATTTCTTCATTTTACTCAATTAATATTAAATTTGCAATTGTTTCCTTCTGTAGAATTAATCAATTTTTAATTAGAATTATGCGTATAGAGCGAGAAAATATTTTTTACCTAAATGAAATATTAAATTTTGAAGCTAAATTTTGAATTCTTCATTTTATGCAAAAAGTATTGAAATTAAATATTTTTTCGCTCTGTACGCAGTCTTATATTTGAAAAAAGATTAATGCTACAGAGCAAAAAAATATTTATTTATAATTTTCGTTGAGTAAAATGGAGAATTAAATTTTGTGCTTAAAACTTTGGTCTAGCGCCCTTAAGTAAAATGAAGAAATTGGGTTTTTAGATTGGAACTTGACTCCAACACCCTTAAAGACAGTTGTAGATAAATTGATGAAATTGTATGGTATATTGGCTCCACTTTTATCTCAAACCACGCCAAAGAATATTTGAAAAATCGAATTAAAATTTTTTTTGTACATTTAGAATTACCAAAAAAATTGATTTTTTGACACTAACTTCTCAAATAATCAAAATTCAAAGCTTATATATAAAGAAAAGAAAGATTCTTTGCGTCGAGACGAATCAATTGACCTGTAGGATTACTGTTTTTAATTGAATATTAATGAAATTATAATTATTTGTAATTTAAAACATTTTTCGTTTTTATCTTTGTTTTCAAATAACCAAAATTCTCTCAATTCAGAGAGTAAAAGGTTTTTTGCATCGTATAAAATTAAGTAATCTAATATAAATAAATTTTATTAAAAAAGATGGATGAGGTTGAAAGATGAGAAAAAAGAAATTATATATATATATTTTTAAATATTGAGGCAAATCATTAATGCTTTCCCTATGAGGAAGTAAATTCATTTGCAACTTCCTCATAATGAGGAAGCAAAGTGCTCAGAAAATGAGTAAAAAAAATAAATGAGATCGAACAGCTGAGATCGAATT
This sequence comes from Synergus umbraculus, assembly GCA_900474325.1. Taxonomy (NCBI): domain Eukaryota; kingdom Metazoa; phylum Arthropoda; class Insecta; order Hymenoptera; family Cynipidae; genus Synergus; species Synergus umbraculus. The sequence goes on from UCOK01020059.1 coordinate 23,361, forward strand.
CACAGCTAGTTTAAAGCTTTTATTTCAATTAAGTAATTTTTGTTCGACAAATTTCAACATGCCTAATTTTTTAATTAAATTTGTCAATATAAACTTATCTTTAGATTAGACATTAGTTCTAATCTCAAAATTCGATTTATTTTGTTTGATAAATATCATAATTACTAGATATTTTTTCCTCGGTATAGCTATTCATTTTTTAAGTAAAATTATGAATACAGAACGAAAAAATCTGGATCGAACTCTCTTAAGGGTATTGGAGCCAAGTTTTAATGCAAAAATTCAATTTCTCCATTTTACTCAACAAATATTAAATTTGGAATTTTTTTCTCTCTGTAGAAATAATCAATTTTTAACTAGAATTATGCGAACAGAGCAAGAAAATATGTAATTCAAATATTATTTAAGTAAAATGAAAATATTCAATTTTAAAGTTAGATTTTAAATTCTTCGTTTTATGCAAAAAGTATCGAAATTAAATATTTTTTCTTTCTGTACGGAGTCTTATATTTGAAAAAAGATTAGTGCTACAGAGCGAAAAAATATTTATCTATAATTTTCGTTGAGTAAAATGAAGAATGGAATTTTGAGCTTAACACTTGGGTCCAACGCCCCTATTAACAAACAAAAGTATAAAAAAAAATACGTAGAATAATTTAAAATTGCGTAGAATTATGCCTTTTTTTGTGCCTCTTCATATCTCCTGATCTTCGAAAATTGATACCACAAATATCGCACTGATAGGGTTTCTCTTTAGTATGAATAAGCATATGCATTTTTCTTGTGCTGGCCCTTTTAAAACTTTGATTACAAATATGACACGGATAAGGCCGACGATCTGAATGAGATAGTGCGTGTTCTCGAAGTCTAGGTGGATTCGAAAATGCCTTATCACAAATCGTGCATTTAAAGGGACGTTCTCCAGTGTGAGTCCTCCGATGATTATCTCTATCGCATTTAATACTGAAGGCCTTATCACATAAATCACAGGCGAAAGGTTTTTCACCGGTGTGACTTCTTAAGTGAATATTCAGACAAGATTTCTGAAAATGGCATTATTATTATTATTATAGAAATGTAATTCGCTGATTCGTTCGATAGTTCTACTCTTTTTTTTTGAAATAGAAGTTTGTCTATAGAGCGAAAAAATATTTAATTTGAATATCTTTCCTACAAAATGAAGAATTCGAAATATAAACTCAAAATCCAAGCGTTTCATTTTAAATATATTTAAAGAAATAAAAAAATTAACTAATTAAAATATAATTCGGTCTAAAAAAATGCTTACTTGTTGAAAGTCTTTTCCGCAAAAAGAGCACTTTAAAAGCTTCCCATCTTGTGCTTTAGTATGAATCTCTTTATGCGATGTAAAACCACAAAAGTTACCAAAGGTAATTTCGCAATTATCACAGGCCCAGTTCTCACCAGGTTCCTTTCTTGTCTTATGTTTACGCAATTCCAATTGGCTTGAGAACATGGAAGAGCAACAATAACAAGTACAGTTTTTAGTCTTGGCACAAGACCTCCTATGTAAATTCATGTTAGTGAAGTGTAGAAATTCTTTCTCACAGTATTCGCAAAAGAAGAACTTTGTGATGGTTGTGTTCTCTTTCAACTGAAGATCTGGAGCTAATTTTCTGTGAGCGCTTTTGTGTGCCATTACTTGATTGTAAGTTGCAAATGTCACATTACAGATTGTGCAGATATAAGGCGTGGGGCCTGAGTGACATTTTTGATGATTCTGCACAAAGTCGATGGAGGTGTAACATCGCTGACAAAATTCACATCTGGAAATATTGAAAAAATACAAAAAATCATTATCAGACAAGATACATAATAAATAAATTAATGAAGATAGCTGAACTTTTATTGCAGCTTTTTATATTCAGTAGCTTCAATGTGAATAATTAATAATTATTTAATTAATAATACCTGTAGACAGCGAAGAGATTCTTCTCTTCAATCTCAATTGAATCGTTTTCTGATACGTAACAGATTTTAAGATGAGATTCGGCTTCAGAAGCATTAAAGAAAACTTCATTGCACAGATTGCAAACCTGGCAGATCATCGACTGCTTGGCGTCAACTTGATGAGTGAGAAGATGATTTGTGAGAGAATTAGTTCGGTCAAATCGCTTGCCACATTCCTCACATTGAAGAGGTTTATTAGGAAGATGAAGTTTTCTGTGTCTTGTGAGACAATCCATTGATAGGAATCGTTTGGAGCAAATATTACACTCATAGGGTCTTTCGTTTTTATGTTTTCGTTGATGAACATCCAACCGGTGAGCTGATCTGCAAAATTAAAAGAAGATATTATTTTCTTATTCAATATTATTATTATTATTATTATTATTTATTTCACATAATCCAAACCTGAATATACTGCCGCATATATCACAGCAAAATTCCCTAAACTTCATGTGGACCATTATTGAATGATTATAAAGCACCGACTCGGAAGCAAGAAATTTATCGCATATTTCACAGTAGCAAGGCCTGACACCAGGCTCATGGAATTGAAGGTGAAACTTCAGTCTTGCCTCGGAAACGTGTTTCTTCTTACAAATTTCGCATTCGTAATTCAACACTCTTTTTCCATGTAATTTACTAGTGCTATGTATTGTAAAATGTTCTCTCCATTTTTCCAGAGAAGGCGAGTCACTTTCACAAAGACTACAAGGGTAATAATTCTTGGAGGAATGAGAGGCTGAGTGAAGATAACACTGCCTCATACCGTAAAATTTCTCGTTACAAATCCGACATCTTAACGATGGAGTGATATTGGAAGAATCTTCACTGGCTTCGTTAGAAACATCTTCCTCGAAATTATCTACAGTTTCGTTAAAAACTTTTAAAACGTCAGAATTATCTTCGACTTGAACGTCATTCTTCTCGATTATTTCAAATTCATTTTCATATATCACTTCGCTTAAAATATTGAAAGCCTCAGAATTATCTTCGACTTGCACGTCATTCTCGATGAAGTCGAAATCATTTTCCTTTATCGTCTCGCTATAGAGAATTTCTCCAGAATTAATAACTTCAGTGTCCAAAGTGTCGGAAAAATTTTTCGCTGGCTGAGTATAAATTACAGAATTCGCAGATATTTTGTCAACTTGTATAGGTGTCGAAGATTTTTCTAAAATATTATCTTCAGCTTTCAGAAAAGTTGCTTCGGATTCTGATACTGATTTGTAAAAATTGTGAATTAAGTCCAGTTTTTCAAGACACGGGTGGCAAATATTTTTGGAAAGGGTATCGCTCTTCTGCACCTGCAAGTAATAAAACTAAAGCTGTTATAAAATTCAAGTTCTAAACATAAAAGTATGTAGAATTTTAAGAGATTTGACTTGAATTTGAACTCTAGTTATTATGTTTGTTACATAAAATGAAGAAATCTAATTTTTGAGGTCAGAATTTGAATTCAACATCCTTAAATTTAATTCCTACTTTAATTGGTAAATATCTGTTAATTTTCTCTGCTATGTCTTTTTCTATTTGCGCTGATCCAAAAATAGAGAGCATTTCTTCACTTTGATTTGCACAAAGTCGACATAGAGGTGAAAAAAGATCACTTCTTGCGATTAAGTTTAATTCTTCAGCTACTTCTTTTTCAAATTCCAATTCCTTGGAAAGCTGAGACTGATATTCTTCCATTTCAATATCGTAAAAATGAAGATATTCTTCCAGTCCATTGGTTTCATTCTTCTTAGGCATATTTGCACCATCTGTAACGAGAGTTCGACCAATCTAAGTTTTAATGTACGAGAAATATATTCCTAAAAGAATGTTTAAGAATATAGAGAATATATCAATATATTTGGAAGTACAAGGAATAAGAAGAATAAGGAAACGAGAGGAATTTTTGAGAGAATGTTTGGGAATATTCCTAAATATTTCAGCTCCAAGTATTTCCTTAGCGTGTCTATTTTTTAAAATAAGAAAATGTCAAGATATTTGTGAATATTTAGGAATACTTCGGAATATGAAGAATACCAAGAATATCTGTGACTATTGAAAGAATATATGGAAATATTTAGTGAATGTACCAGGAAGATCAGAGTGATCGATTCCGGCTCGATCTGTAAATAGAACTTCATTATTTTCGAGTGCCTCCAAATTCGTTAATTCAGGGAAAATGAATTGGATATTTGTGTTTTCATTTTCATCTAGTTCTAACTTCCTTTTTTCTGATGGCAAGTTTGCTTTATTAAAAGCCTTGGAATGTTTATTATTTCCTGAAAAAGAAAAAATTGTAGTCGAATATAAGTTAGAAATTTTCACTAGCTTTTAGGTAAATAAATTATTTTTTTTCATACCTGATAAAGCAGGAATAACGCTATCAATAGTTTGATCAACTGCTTGCGGTGAGTTTGTAAAATTATCTTTTATTCCATTTTCAAGTTGAATTCTTCTGCAAGCACTTTTATCAATTATAGGAATTTCGATAAATTCACCATTTGAATCTCTCATTACGATTTTCATGATTGAAATGAAATGTCAACTTTAAAGAACGTATGTATATTATTTTCATTCAATTAGGTCTATTTCTTTTCTTTTTTTTGTATTTTGAAATAATAATATTTTTCCGCATTATAGGTTACACAAAATTAATTATACCTGATTTATCTGATGAAGGAATGAAGTTTCCATCTGTCTGGAAATATAATTAATTTTTCTGAACTCTTGTGAACTCTTGTCATTGACAAATAAACAAAAGATTTCAGTGAAAAACTGACAAATGACAATCTGTTTACATACATTGCTCATATATGTAGAAACAACACACACATAAATTACCTTTCCAACATTTGCAAGTCAAAACAATGCGCGCGCAGCTGCACGCTGCACTGTTTTACAGTTTCCTGACTTACCGACCTCTTAGATTACATATGTATTTTTATAGTTGCATTCAATTCTGGAAGATGGCGTTGCAAGCTCCTTTTTTGAATTTTCGAATTAGAAGAAAAGTAGGAAATCTGATGCTTTTATTGGTTCTGTAAATTAATTATGTATTAATTAATTAATTATTAATAAATTAATAACTTCAATTTTTTATTAAAATTAATTTAAGGATGTTTGATCCAAGTGCCAACTTCACAGTACGAATTCCTTATTTTACTTAAAAAATATAATAACCAGTATTTTTTTTACTATATAGTGGTATTTATTATTTAAATAGAATTATGTTTACAGAACGAAAAAAGTACTAATTTTAATACATTTTGCACAAAATGAATTTTGTTTTTCATCTTATTCAATTTTGAGCTTATAGAATTTGAATTCATAAATTGTAATGAAAATTATAAATAAAATTGTAAATAAAAAAATAATAAAAATAAATATTTTAAAAAAACGAAATAAAATAATATAAAATAAAATAAGAAGAATAAAAATAAATAATAATAATAAAAATAATGGAAAGGGAAGAAAATATCAACATACAATTTCTCCATAAAAGATTTATTTTTTCCTTATTTTTTGCAGACAGGATTTTTTTTTAATATCGAAGATACTAAATTCAAAATGTGATGCATCACAAAATCACACAAATTTTTTTTTTCAAAAGAAGCACATAATTTTTTTATAATTTTTTTTTTTCAATATTGAAGACGAAATCATACACACAAAACCACACACAAATATATAATTACATATAATTTATTAAATATAAATCAAGATGCGAAAAATTGAAGATTTTATAAATTACGAGAAATATTTTTTATAAAGATTTTTTCCAGAAAATAATTCTCGCATCTTGATTTTTTTAAAGTACATAGATAAATAGGTGAATAAATAAGTATCGATTACAATTAATTAATGAAATAAATATAAATAATTATAAATAATTATAAATAATTGGTTAATAAATATTTTACTGAATTTATATAAACACTAGAGTTGCTGTTATGTATTATTAATGATTAGGCTGCAGAGTAGATTTTATTAAGTTATTTTATCCTTAAACGATAAAAAAACCTACTATAAATTAGATATTAATTAAACTTACGTTAATAATTATATATTTTAATATATAATAGACTAGGGTTTGCCCGTGAACTGAGATCCGTTACCCTACTAGGTTTTTCGAAAATGAATCTATCTTAAATTAATTTTTTATATATTAATATATTATCATTTATAATTTAATTCAAAAAACTTTTCAGGTCTGTGTTCACGGGCTTCTGACTAGAATCCACTCGTCTCATATATATTTTCAAATATATGTTATCCTTACATTATATTCTATTTTATTATATATTATATATGATATTATATCTATATATTATCTTCAATTAAATTATACTCGCATTACGATACTGAAAGAGATCAATTGAAATTTTCTGACTGGAAATTGTCATAATATATGCACAAGTATTTATCAAATCGTGCATACATTACACAAAAGTGTAATATACTAAAATTTTAAAATTATATTTAAAAAATTACAACTGCAGAAAACTAGTTGCTTTTTTTCTGAAATAATAATTTATAATTCTAGACTAAATTCGTTATAATGAAAGACGGTTGGCCTGATGAAATAAAAGCTACTGATTATCGATGATAATTATTAATTATTTAATTTAATTATTTTTCAATCGAAAAATAATCTAATTAGTTTACATTTCTACTCAATACTGACATTTGTCCCGCTTGGATATTTAAATTAGTAGGATTCTAATATCTAAAATGAATAATTGAAAAAGGTGAAAGATCGCTTGGTACAAATAATTCTCAATAAAAGATAAATCAATTAAGGGTGTGGAAACCAAGTTCTGCCCTCAAAATTCTATTTCCTTGTTTTACTCGACAATCAGATATTTTTTCCATATAAAAATATTTATGAAGAAAAATAAAGAAATTAAATTGTGAAGTTAGCACTGGACCAAAAATACCCTTAATTGAGATTGAATGAATCTAGTTCTAAGATTATGAAAAAATGGTACTGAGGACCTTTGCATCTTAAATTATACAATACTTGTTTGGCGTATCTATAACTCATTATTTCTTAATTATGGCATCGCATCCACGGGCAGTGTTTGCTAGTTTTTATATCTAAGAGTTTAACGAAATATCGAAATTCTCTGAAAGTTTAAGTCATAGAAACGAAATTGCATTTGAAAGTGGCCTGCATGCATTTTACAATGAAATTTTTGTACAAATCCATGAAATTTTTATAAGAAAGTGACTCGAATAATGAAAACTATTTCCTTTAATGGATTTTTAAAATATACTCTGATTTTTTATATATCTCTTTATTTTTTTTTTGGATTTATTATATATAATATATATATCTTTGGATTTTTTAAATATATTCTCGACTAGTTTCAATGACTAGAAAGTTAATTGCAATTTATAAACTAATGACTAAAACCTGCTAAGACTTTTTATTTTGGAAATTGTTTCTTTTTTTGGGTTCATTTTATGACTAGATTGGAATGTCTTAGTATGGAATGAATTTCTTTTATAAATCTAAAATTTATGTCTAATTATTTATGATAATTATCATAATTGACTATTTTTTTAATACTTGAATGATTTGTACTATTTTTTCCATTTTGATATTCAGGGAATCCAGAAAATGGTGTAAATTATATCATAAAATAATGACTAGATCTTGAAAATTATATTTTGACTAGATTTGACGTAAATTGCGACTAGATATGTTTTCCATAATGATTAGATTTGATTAGATTCGTTAAATTGTCTTTTATTGACTAGATTTTTTATTGCATACATGATTCTTTGGATACTTAAACTTCAGACTAAAAATACTCTTTGCACATAAATGACTAGATCGTTTTTTACTCTTAAATTAAAATTTATTGTCAAGACACCTTAAAGTTATTGACTAGATTTTTACTGCATCTTGAATAAATTTCTCTATTTTTTGGATGCTCAGAATGACTAGAAATATTTTCTGCGCACAAATGACTAGAAATATTCTCTGCGCATAAATGACTAGAAATATTCTCTGCACAAATGACTAGAAATTGAATCTTTGGCATAACTGTATACTGAAATTTGCATGACCCATTCTTCAAAATTAAATTACTAGAATGACTAGATTCGTTCATAATGACTAAAAACTTACGGCACGAAATTACTAAATGAAAAACTAATATTAAGCAGTAACTTAAAAATAATCTCACTAAAAATCTTCCTTAAAAAATTAACTTTTTGTATTCAGTCGACAAATCTTGATATCGCTCTTTCTTACAAAAACCGAACTTTTAAATTGCAATTGAGTCACAGGATTTATTTGTCTAAATTATAATCAGTATCTGACAATCGGAAATAATGATAAGATCTAAATTCACCTGTTTGGATGTTGGCAAATCTTCAGCAGCAGAATTTGATGATGGTTGATATTTTTGATGATAGTTCATATTTTTGATGATTGATTCAATTCGGATGATAAAGTTGATTCAATTCAGATGATAAAAGCCAAAGATGATCTTCAACAGATTAAAAAACGAAATTCTCGATCCAAATTGATGATAATTCGTCTCGGTTGTCAGCAGCCTTGAAATCAAAGCGTTCCAGCTGACATCCGCGTAGATCCACCACAAAAAGTTGAGTTGTCATCAAATTGCGATAAAATCTCGGCAAATGGAAGAAACTTGCAATCTTCAAGCTCCGGCAAAACCATTAAGAGCAACAAAGAGAGAGTCGACTTCAAAATGAATTTTGATCATTATACTTGTACTCTGTGTATCAGTACTCTATTTCTCTCTGTTTCCAAATTATGTACATATCATACAAAATCTTCCTCCATATATACATTAATATTCTTCCATTATCTTGTTAATCAGTTACCAGATCTGTCAACGAATAATCAATGCATCCAAAAAAGTGTCATCTGCAGACGTCTCCCAAAAACCACCAGGGATTTGATGAAACTGAGAAGAAGAAGTGATGTTAACAAACCGTCTGAGATTCTTCAGGTGTCTTCTTGCAGAAGAAAAAACTGATGATGGTATCATCTCCTTTGGTTGCAGATTGTAGATGTTCTTCGGATGGAATACAGATATTGTCGATGAAATCACTGAGAACTGTCTTTTCAAGACTATTTCTGGGCCGGAGACAATTTTTCGGGAGATTTTGATTGGTGTGGTCCAAGGAGAAAGAGGTGGAGGAGGAAGATATCGCGTGACCTCGAGAGGGTCATCTCAACCCTCTGAGGTCCTTGCAGGACCACGCAGGACCACGCAAGCGCACAGTTGCTCGCCTGGTTGCAGACTAACCCTAATTTGAGGTCCTCAGTCTATAGAAGTTGGCACGCGCTCATCAGCCAACATCCCCACTTCGTGGTTTGATGCTCTCAGCAGTCTCAGCTGCATCGGAGGTCACGCCTTTGGGATGCGTGCGCATAGTGCTTCCCTGACCTGTCTTGTGATTCGTGGACAATGGGGTGCTTTCACCCCCATTCCCATGTATACATTGAATCATTGTGGGGTGCGCAGCGGTACATGGGGCACCCTACGGTAACTATACTGAAACCGGTTGCGGCGCCTTATGGAGAAATGCTAAGCTAGGTGAATATGCAAGCGAATCAAGTATTAATTTATTCTGTCGATGCATATGTTGGGTATGTGCAGAGATTCGAAAAAGGGTTGAGAAAATTTTTTGATGTTGATGATATGATATGATATGATGATAATATTTTTACTGGGTGATTTATAATATTTTCGTTTTTGTTGGTGATTATTTTACAATTTTGAATTCTTCTTGGGTGTCATCTGCATATTTTGTTCATGGAATGACCAAAAATATTAGCTTCATCATATTTTGTGCGTAATTGGTTAATATTAGAATTAACCCTCTGTTTACACACTTGTTTTTCCCACCTTCCGTTTACACCTTTACACATGTGGGACTTTCATGTCCTGTCCAATTTTTTAACTGTTTTTGATATTCAAGAAATCTGATAAAATTCAGAGTTATGTTTTGAAGTGTCTACTACACGATCCAATTGTTGTTAATGTTAATTGTGAAAAACTTTTTAAAAAAATAATTTAAATTTAGGTGAAACATGGAAAAAATCGAGATTTGTTAAAAATTTCATATAATTTTGCAACAGATGAATTAAAAAGAAACTCGTTGCGAGGTTTTAGAGCTTAGACTATATTATGAACTAAATAAAAAATGTGGACCCATTGGCGGAGGCTTGAAAAATTTGAATTATTCGGAGACCTGAAAAGTGAGAATATTTTACATGTGATTCATGCAGGTAACTTTATAGATTGAAAGTATACTGATTGACCGGATTTAGTAGGATTGGAATTTCGGATTAATTCTGATTGACAGATTAATTCGGATGAAAATTTCGGATTGCTTCGGAATGAATTTCAATCCGAAGTTTTCGCTAGGGTGACACAAGCTTTAAATCTTAGTGAATTTCATTGAATAAATTGAATTTCATGAAATTCCATGAAATTTTAGGAAATTCCATTGAATTCTAGTAAATTCTATTAGAATTCCACTAAATTGCATTAGATCTCGGTGAACTTTGTTGAATTCCATTCAAATCTGTCGAATTTCTTTATATTCCATGAAATTCCAGCGTATTCCATTGAATCCTAGTAAATTCTATTAAAATTCGTTAAATTCCGTTCAAATATATTAAATTTCACTTAATGCCATTAAATTTTTAAGCATTTCATCAACTTTTGTTCAATTCCATTGAATTCCACTAAATTCGAAAGAATAGCTTTGAGTTTCAGTGACTTTAATTGAATTTCATTTAAATTCGTTGAATTTCATGAAATTCCATGAAATCCCACGGAATTCCATTGAATCCTAGTAAATTCCATTAAATTCCACTAAATTGCATTGGATCTCGGTGAATTTTGTTGAATTCCATTCAAATCCGTTAAATTTCACTAAATTGCATAAAATTTTACTGAATTTTATCGAATTCTGTTTAATTCTATTGAATTTCGTTAAATTCCATTGAACTCGACTGAATTCAATTGAATAACTTTAAATCTTAGTGATTTTAATTGAATTCCACTCAAATCCGTCGAATTTCTTTATATTCCATGAAATCCCAGGGAATTCTATTGAATTCTAGTAAATTCCATTAAATTCCACTAAATTGCATTGGATCTCGGTGAATTTTGTTGAATTCCATTCAAATCCGTTGAATTAATTTATATTCCATGGAATCCCACGAAATTTCATTGAATCCTAGTAAATTCTGTTAAATTCCACTGAATTACTTTCGATCTCATTGAATTTTGTTGAATTCCATTCAATTCAGTTAAATTTCACTAAATCCCATTAAATTTTACTGAATTTTCCTCAACCTTTGTTCAATTCCATTGTATTTCATTAAATTCCATTGAATTCCACTAAATTCAAATGAATAACATTGAATCTCAATGATTTTAATTCAATTCTATTCAATTCCTTCGAA
>UCOK01020059.1:34805-55506 GCA_900474325.1 Synergus umbraculus
CTAGTAAATTCCATTAAATTCCACTAAATTGCATTGGATCTCGGTGAATTTTGTTGAATTCCATTCAAATCCGTTGAATTAATTTATATTCCATGGAATCCCACGAAATTTCATTGAATCCTAGTAAATTCTGTTAAATTCCACTGAATGACTTTGAATCACAGTGAATTTTGTTGAATGCCATTCAATTCCGTTAAATTTCACTAAATCCCATTAAATTTTACTGAATTTCATCGACATCTGTTCAATTCCATTTAATTCCACTGAATTCGAATATATAGCTTTGAATCTCAGTGATTTTTATTGAATTCCACTCAAATCCGTCAAACTACTTTATATTCCATGAAATCCCAGGGAATTCCATTGAATCCTAGTAAATTCCATGAAATTCCACTAAATTGCATTAAATCTCGGGGAATTTTGTTGAATTGCATATAAATCCGTTAAATTTCACTAAATTCCATTAAATTTTAATGAATTTCATCGACTTCTGGTCATTTCCATTGAATTGCACTGAATTAAAATAAATAGATTTGAATCTCGGTAATTTAAATTGAATTCCATTCAAATTGCATTGGATCTCGGTGAATTTTGTTGAATTCAATTCAAATCCGTTAAATATCACTAAATTCCATTAAATACTGAATTTCATTAACTTTTATTCAATTCCAATGAATTTTATTCAATTCCACTGACTTTCCTCAACTTTTGTTCAATTACGCTGAATTTCGTTAAATTCCATTGAATTCCACTGAATTCAAATGAATAGCTTTGAATCCGTCAAATTTCTTTATATTCCTAGAAATCTCAGAGAATTTCATTGAAACCTAATAAAGTCTATTAAATTTCGTTGAATTCCGTTCCAATCTATTAAATTTCACTACATCCCATTAAATTTTAAAGAATTTCATTAACTTTTGTTTAATTCCATTGAATTCCGTTAAATTCTATTGAATTTCATTTAAATTCGTTGATTTCCTTGAAATCCTATACAGAATTTCATTGAAATCCATTGAACTACTTTATATTCCATGAAATTCCAGGGATTTACATTGAATGCTAGTGAATTCCATGAAATTCCATTAAAATGCATTGGATCTCGGTGAATTTTGTTGAGTTCCATTCAATTCCGTTAAATTTTACCAATTTCCATTAAATTTGAAAGAATTTCATCGACTCCTGTCCAATTCCATTGAATTTCGTTAAATTCCACTGAATTCGAATGAATAGCTTTGAACATCAGTGACTTTAATTTAATTCCATTCAAATTTGTCAAGTTCCTTTATATTACATAAAATCCCTGGGAATTCCACCGAATTCCACTAAATATCATTGAAATCCCTTGAGTCGGCTTGAAATTCTCTGAACTCTACTAATTTCTTTTGAATTATAAATAAAGAATATATAGTAATTTTTTTAATCAATTGCAGTATATAAATAAAATGATGCATGCATAACAAGTGACCTTTAAAGTATTTATAATATAAAGTATTGAAACCCTACCATTCTCAGTCTGTCCAAAGCAGAGAATGTTTACAATAAGATCATTGTACGAATTCTATTAATATAAATTAATTTAATGGTTACATTTATGCTCAGAATATTATCTGCAACTGAAGTATCAAAAGAATCAATATACATTAAGTACATATTGTCTCCGTTAGTATATTAATAAATACTATGGAATTAGACTGCGTTATGAGATTGAATTCATACTTTATATACAAATGGAATTAATTATTATTAGAATAATAATTATATACAGATATTTTCCTTAATTGTTTGTGATGCTGATAATATGCAATAATACTAATTTTAGATAATATAGGGGGATATATAAAGTATATAAAGCAGTTACAAAATACATCTCACCTAGATCAATATCTCCTATAATGCATGGCGGTAATTATAAATTCAATTAAAATCTATCGGTCGTCCATTCCGATTTTTGTTTTATTCCCCTGTTACTGAATTAAGTCTAGAATTAAATATTTTTCAAAGAAAAATAATTCTTTTTCTCTCACTGTTGATCACATTATTATAGAATGTAGATACATTGGAATTGGGATTGAAATGGGGTTCGAAATGCCACCCCATAAAGTAAATCGAGCGTCCCAGTTCAATGGATAATAAAATTTATCGCCCGTGCAGATGTGCAGAATCCGGCTGGAATTTGAAGGTCATTTCTTCTGAAGAGAGATGTAATCCGCATCGATTAAGATGAGACGATGAAAATAGTATCAGATTTTTATTGAAGACTTATTTTTATATCTGTAACGAAGTTATCTGCCCACATATTACCTGCTCGATTTTTTATGAGCATTACATTGAAAAAAGAGCTAAGAAAAGTGTGTCAAAAGTGTCATGGGAAAAACCTTGGCATTTATGGGCCTATTTCGAAATAGCTCAATTGTAATCTGCTTTTATACCTTTCTCGTGTTATATAGAATAAAGCAGTAAATGGAGATGAATAAATTTATGCGGGTTGAATTGACATAGGTCGTCTTGAATATATTCAAGGTTCAGGTGCAATGCCGTCGAGCCCCTATATTTTTCATATGTTACATACAAGGCTAAGTAGCATGACTTTACATTACGAAAACCAATCGACATATATTTCGTTTTTTTTTATTGCTAGCAGAAAGGATTTCACTATATTTCTATTATAATTCTATTATAATCTATTGTATCCATTGTATCCTATAGTAAATTCTATTAAATTTCACTGAATTACTTTGAATCTCAGTTAATTTTGTTCAATTTCATTGAATTCCGTTAAATTTCACTAAATCCCATTGAATATTACTGGATTTCAGCAACTTTTGTTCAATTCCATTGAATTCCACTGAAATCGAATGAAAAGCTTTGAATCTCAGTGATTTTAATTCAATTCTATTCAATTCCCTCAAATTTCTTTATGTTTCTTGAAATCCCATAGAATTTCATTGAATTCTAGTAAACTCCATTAAATTTCATTGAATTATTTTTAATATTGGTGAATTTTGTTGAATTCCATTCAAATCCGTTGAATTACTTTCTATTCCATGAAAACCCAAGCAATTCTATTGAATCCTGATAAATTCAATTAAGTTCCACTAAATTGCATTGGACATTAGTAAATTTTGTTAAATTCCATTCAAATTCTTTTAAATTTCACTAAATCTCATTAAATTTTACTGAATTTCATCGACTTTTGTTCAATTCCATTGGATTTCGTTAAATTCCATTGAATTCCACTAATTTGCATTGGATATCGGAGAATTTTGTTGAATTCCATTGAATCCGTTAAATTACTTTACATTCCATAAATACCAAGGAATTCCATTGAATCCTAATAAATTCTATTAAATTCAACTGAATTACTTTCGATCTCATTGAATTTTGTTGAATTCCATTCAATTCAGTTAAATTTCACTAAATCCCATTAAATTTTACTGAATTTTCCTCAACCTTTGTTCAATTCTATTGTATTTCATTAAATTCCATTGAATTCCACTAAATTCAAATGAATAACATTGAATCTCAATGATTTTAATTCAATTCTATTCAATTCCTTCGAATTTCTTTATTTTTCTTAAAATCCCATAGAATTTCATTCAATCCTAGTAAATTCTATTAAATTCCACTAAATTGCATTGGATCTTGTTCAATTTTGTTGAATTCAATTCAAATCCGTTAAATTACTTTCTATTCCATGAAATCCCACGGAATTCCATTGAATTCTAGTAAATTCTTTTAGATTCCACTAAATTGCATTGGATCTCGGTAAATTTTGTTGAATTCCATTTAAATCCCGTTAAATAACACTAACCCCATGAAATTTTACTGAATTTCATCAACTTTTGTCCCATTCCATTGAATTTTGTTGAATTCCGTTGAATTTCATTCAAATCCGTCGAATTTCTTTATATTCCTTGAAATCCCAGGGAATTCCAATGAATCCTAGTAAATTCTATTAAGTTCGACTAAATTGCATTGGATCTCGGTAAATTTTGTTGAATTCCATTCAAATCCTGTTCAATTTCATTGAATTTCGTTAAACTCCATTGAATTCCACTGAATTCGAATCAATAATTTTCAATCTCAGTGAATTCTATCCAAATCCTTCGAATTTCTTTATATTCCATGAAACCCCAGGGAATTCCATTGAATCCTAGTAAATTCTATTAAATTCTACTAAATTGTATTAATTGTTTGTTGAATTCAATTCAAATCCGTTAAATTTTTCTAAATATCGTTTTTCACTGAGTTTCATAAACTTTTGTTCAATTGCATTAAATTTCGTTAAATTCTTTTGAATTCCATTCAAATCCGTTGAATTTCTTTATACACCTTGAAATCCCAGAAAATTCCACTGAATCCTAGTAAATTCTATTAAATTCCATTAAATTCCATGGCATCTCGGTGAATTTTGTTGAATTTCATTCAAATCCGTTAAATTACTTTATATTCCATAAATACCAAGGAATTCCATTAAATCCTAATAAATTCTATTAAATTCCACTGAATTACTTTCGTACTTATTTAATTTTGTCGAATTCCATGCAATCCAGTTAAATTTCACTGAATCCCATTAAATTTTACTTAATTTTCCTCAACTTTTGTTCAATTCCATTGTATTTCATTAAATTCTATTGAATTCCCCTAAATTCAAATGAATAGCTTTGAATCTCAGTGATTTTAATTGAATTCTATTCAATTCCGTCGAATTCTTTTATGTTTTTTGAAATTCCATAGAATTTCATTGAATCCTAGTAAATTCTATTAAATTCCATTGAATTATTTTGAATATTCGTGAATTTTGTTGAATTCCATTCAAATTCGTGGAATTACTTTCTATTCCATGAAAACCCAAGGAATTCCATTGAATCATAGTAAATTCTATTATATTCCACTAAATTGCATTGAATCTTGGTCAATTTTGTTGAATTCCATTCAAATCCGTTGAATTAGTTTCTATTCCATGAAAACCCAAGGAATTCCATTGAATCATAGTAAATTTTATTAAATTCCACTAAATTGCATTGAATTTTGGTCAATTTTGTTGAATTTCATTCAAAAATACGTAGAATTGCTTTAAATTCCATAAATCCCAGCGAATTCCATTCAATTTCGTTAAATTTCACTAAATTTAATGAATTTGATCGGTTTCTGTTAAATTCCATTGAATTCTACGGTATTCAAATTAATAGCTTTGAATCTCAGTGACTCTAATTGAATTCCATTCAAATTTGCCAATTTGCTTTGTATTAAATGAAATCTCCTGTAATTCCACCGAACTCCACTATATATGAGAAAAACTTTCAGTAGATTTCAAGAGATTTAAAAAAATTTTATGGGATTTAAAGAAATTTAAAGAAAGTATTTAAAGATGAAATTTCGAAATATTCGAGGAGATACTGAGATATTTATTTGGATATACATTTGAAAACATTTGGATACATTATTATCTTTTCCGTTTCAATTGTATATATATATATATATATATATATAGATTTTCTATCTTCTTATTTCCAACAGGGTGGACATCACCCTATATTATTGGCATATCCATATGAATGTTAATTGCGTGTTGTGACCTCTTTCCGCATTTAAGTGACTTCCTCAAGGTAAAGCAACCGTATCAATAACGTTTATTCCATAGCGTGACTAGAGATTTTCGAAAGGACCCTTTATCCTTTATCGAACCAGCTGGTTGTCTAGAAGTTTATGCAGAGCCATCAGGTATCATAAAGTGCTCGTAATGGTGTCCTGCTAGGCATACTTAGCTAATTAAACTGTAACCCACAGGCGAGTATTCGTTTTCGGTAACAGGGGTTATTCACTGGTTCAAGTTTCAAGTTACAAGAGGCGCGTGTCCGTCTCACAGCTGCGAGCGAGGAGAATAAGAAAGTGTGCTCCGGAAGATTCTCTCTTCAGCTGAGTAAATGCATAGAATATATATTAATCTTCCCCTTATTGGAATTGACTATTTTTTCGTATATGCAGTAAATTAAACTCTTTAAGATGATGCTTAACTATAAATTAAAGAATTTAAAGATATTTCATGAGATTTTACAGGATTTCAAAGATATCAAGATTTCCTAAAGGATTTTATGATTTTATAGGATTTCAAAGATATCAAGATTTCCCAAAAGATTTTAAAGAGATTTCAAGTGGTTTTATTGAAAGTTTAAAGGGATTTCGAGAGATTTCAAGTGATTTTAAGGAATTTGAGGAAATTTCAGGTGATTCTGGAAAATTTAAAAGGATTTTAAGACATTTTCCATGATTTCAAAGATATCAAGATTTCCTAAAGGATTTTAAGAGATTTCACGTGGTTTTATAGAAAGTTTAAAGAAATTTCTAAATATTTCAAGTAATTTTAAGGAATTTAAGGACATTTCAAAAGTTTTTGGGAAATTTAAAGAATTAAAAAGAATTGAAAGGATTTTAAGACATTTGCCAAGATTTCAAAGATATCAAGATTTTCTAAAAGATTTCAGGAGAATTTAAAGCGATATAAAGAGATTTTAAGTAATTTTAAAGAATTTAAGGAAATTTCAAGTGATTCTGGGAAATTTAATAGTATTTTAAATTACTTCTCAAGATTTCAAGTGGTGTTATTGAAAGTTTAAAGGGATTTCGAGAGATTTCAAGGGGTTTTTAAGAATATAAGGAAATTTCTAGAAATTCCAAGTGATTATGGGAGATTTAAAAGAATCTTAAGACATTCTCCAATATTTCAAAGATATTAAGATTTCCTAAAGGATTTCAGGAGAATTTAAAGCGATATAAATAGATTTCAAGATATTTTACAAAATGTTTAAAGAATTCAGTGGGGTTCCAAGATTTTAAATTAATTTACACATTTTGTACATTTTTTCAAAGGATTTTTAGAAAAAAAAATATATTTTTGTAAAATATTTTACAATTGTAAAAGAATTTTCACGAATTTAAGGATTTTCAAGAATTTTCACAAGATTTTAAATGATTTTTAGGGAATTTAAAGATATTTCAAGAGATTTTACAGGATTTCAAAGATATCAAGATTTCCTAAAGGATTTTAAGAGATTTCAAGGGGTTTTATAGAAAGTTTAAAGTTTTGTTCAGTTCCATTGTATTTCGTTAAATTCCATTGAATTCCACTAAATTCAAATGAATAGCTTTGAATCTCAGTTATTTTAATTCAATTTTATTCAATTCCTTCGAATTTCTTTATGTTTCTTGAAATACCATAGAATTGAATTGAATCCTAGTATATTCTATTAAATTCCATTGAATTATTTTGAATATTGGTGAATATTGTTGAATTCCATTCAAATCCGTTGAATTACTTTCTATTCCATGGAAACCCAAGGAATTCCATTGAATTCTAGTAAATTCTATTAGATTCCACTAGATTGCATTGGATCTCGGTGAATTTTATTGAATTAAATTCAAATCCGTTGAATTACTTTATATTCCATGACATCCCAGAGAAGTTCATTGAATCCTAGTTAATTCTATTAAATTCCACTGAATTACTTTGAATCTCAATAAATTTTGTTGAAATCATTGAATTCTGTTGAATTACTTAACATTCCATAAAAACCTAGGGAATGCCATTGAATCCTAGTCAATTCTTTTAAATTTCACAGAAATATTTTGAATCGCAGTGATTTTAATTGAATTTCATGAAATTCTATTAAATTTTAATGAATTTCATCGACTTCTGTTCAATCCCATTGAATTTCGTTAAATTTCATTGAATTTTACTGAATTCAAATGAATAGCTTTAAATCTGAATGATTTTAAATGAGTTTCATTTAAATTTGTTGAATTTTATTATATTCCTTGAAATCCCAGAAAATTTCATCTAATCCTAGTGAATTCTATTAAATTCCAGTGAATTACTTTGAATCTAGGTGAATTTTGTTGAATTCCATTCAAATCTGTTAAATTACTTTATATTCCATAAATATCAAGGAATTTCATTGAATCCTAATAAATCCTATTAAATTCCACTGAATTACTTTGGATTTCATTGAATTCTGTTGAATTCCATGCAATTCAGTTAAATTTCACTAAATCCTATTAAATTTTACTGAATTTTCCTCAACTTTTGTTCAGTTCCATCGTATTTCGTTAAATTCCATTGAATTCCACTAAATTCAAATGAATCTCAGTGATTTTAATTCAATTCTATTCAATTCCTTCTAATTTCTTTATGTTTCTTGAAATCCCATAGAATTTCATTGAATCCTAGTAAATTCTATTAAATTCCATTGAATTATTTTGAATATTCGTGAATTTTGTTGAATTCCATTCAAATCCGTGGAATTACTTTCTATTCCATGAAAACCCAAGGAATTCCATTGAATCCTAGTAAATTCTATTAAATTCCACTAAATTGTATTGAATCTTGGTCAATTTTCTTGAATTCAATTCAAATCCGTTAAATTACTTTCTATTCCATGAAAGCCCACGGAATTCTATTGAATTCTCGTAAATTCTATTAGATTGAATTAAATTGAATTGGATCTGGGTAACTTTGTTGAATTTCATCCGATTCCGTTAAATTTCACTAAATCCCATTTTTTAATGAATTTGATCAACTTTTGTTCAATTCCATTGAATTCAAATGAATAGCAAAGTTCAATGGATGTCAATAATGCAATTTTGGGTGAAGTTCGATAAAATTCAGTTACAATTCATAGAAAATTTCCAATCATTAAAAAGCCCATCGCTTTTTTCGAGAAGATAATGTAATGTCTGCAGCTGCTTTCGTTCTTCAATCGAATAACTAAAAGATAGACCTTTTTTACGTGATGAGATAAGTGAAAGTATTTTTTTCATGGCGGCAAGCGCACGCGAGTATCGATGACATGTATCGATCACGCGTGGTGGTATAATAATGTCCCGGTGAAACACCATAGATAAAGATAGACACAGGACACAGGACGCAGGAAGGAAGTGTCGTGGTCTCTCTTCCGGGCAGCTGCTCCTGGATATCGGAATATAGGCTCTGTGGTAAAATAATCCACTATATAGGACACCATACAAGTGCCATTGCCAACCGAGACACCAAAGGCTTCATTTAATACCCAACAGTTCATAATTAGGATCTGGATAAATATTATTTCTTCCATTTCATTATCTCACACTTAAGATCTTCAGTTCATTCAACTACCCGCATGTTTTCGTATTTCAACTTTGATGTTATAACAATATATGTTTCATGTTCAAAAATTTCAAGAGATTTCAGTCGATTTATAGGAATTTCTTGATATTTCAAGGGATTTCAAGTAATTATTTTAGAGAATTTTTTGTTCTGATACGAATAGCGGAATGATTGGAACTTGGTGAATTTTGTTGAATTCCATATTTAAATCCGTTAATTTTAACTAAATCACATTAAATTTTACTGAATTTCATCAACTTTTGTTTAATTCTATTGAATTTCACTGAATTCAAATTGATAGCTTTAAATCTCAGTTATTTTAATTGATTTACATTTAAATGTGTTGAATTTCATGAAATTCCATGAAATCCCAGGGAATTCCATTGAATCCTAGTAAATTCTATTAAATTCCACTAAATTACTTTGAATCTCAATAAATTTTGTTGAAATCATTGAATTCTGTTGAATTACTTAACATTCCATAAAAACCTAGGGAATACCATTGAATCCTAATCAATTGTTTTTAATTCCACAGAAATACTTTGAATCTCAGTGAATTTTGTTAAATTCCATTCAATTTAGTTGAATTTCACTAAATTCTATTAAATGTTAATGAATTTAATCGACTTCTGTTCAATTCCATTTAATTCCACTGAATTCGAATGTATAGCTTTGAATCTCAGTGATTTTAATTCAATTCTATTCAATTCCTTCGAATTTCTTTATGTTTCTTGAAATCCCATAGAATTTCATTGAATCCTAGTGAATTTATTATAAATTCCACTGAATTACTTTGAATCTAGGTGAATTTTGTTGAATTCCATACAAATCCGTTGAATTATTTTACATTCCATGAAATCTCAGAGATTTCCATTGAATCTTAATAAATTCTATTAAATTCCACCGAATTACTTCGAATTTCATTAAATTTTGTTCAATGCCATTTAAATCCGTTAAATATCACTAAATTCCATTAAATACTGAATTTTAGCAACTTTTATTCAATGCCAATGAATTTTATTCAATTCCATTGAATTCAAATGAATATCTTTGAATCCGTCAAATTTCTTTATCTTCCTAGAAATCTCAGAGAATTTCATTGAAACCTAGTAAATACCATTAAATTCCACTGAATTACTTTGAATCTTGGTGAATTTTTTTGAAATTCATTCAAATCCGTTGAATTGCATTATATTCCTTAAAATCCCAGGGAATTCCATTGAATCCTAGTAAATTCTATTAAATTCCGCTAAATTACTTTGAATCTTGGTGAATTTTGTGAAATTCCACTTAAATCTGTCGAATTTCTTTATATTCTATGAAATCCCAACGAGTTTCATTGAATCATAGTAAACTCTATTAAATTCCACTAAATTGCATTTGACCTCGGTAAATTTTGTTGAATTCCATTAAATCCCGTTAAATTTCACTAAATCCCACTAAATTTTACTGAATTTCTTTGAATTTTATTCTATTCCATTAAATTTCGTTAAATTCCACTGAATTACTTTGAATCTTGGTGAATTTTTTTGAAATTCATTCAAATCCGTTGAATTACATTATATTCCTTAAAATCCCAGAGAATTTAATTGAATCCTAGTAAATTGTATTAAATTCCACTAAATAACATAGAATCTCGTTGAATTTTATTGAATTCCATTCAAATCCGTTGAATTACTTTACATTCCATGAAATCCCGGGGAATTCCATTGAGTCCTAGTAAATTCCATGAAATTCTATTAAATTGCATTGGATCTCAGTGAATTTTTTTGAATTCCATTCTATTCCGTTAAATTTCACTAAATCCCATTAAATTTTAATGAATTTCATCGACTTCTGATCAATTCCATTTCTTCCATTTCATTATCACACTGAAGATCTTCAGTTCATTGAACTTCCCGCATGTTTCGTGTTTCAACTTTGATGTTATAACGATACGTGTTTCATGCTAAAAAATTTCAAGAGATTTCAGTCGATTTAATCGAATTTCATGATATATCAAGAGATTTCAAGTGATTATTTTAATTAAATAATTTTTTGTTACGATACGAATAGCGGAATGATTGGAAAACTTTTGGATTTTTTCGGAAAATAAATATATCAATCTGAAACTTTCTCCTGGGAATTTATACCCTTTTCCGAAAATATCTATCAAAATGTAAGAATTCTATATTGGATGAATAATGAGTCACTTGATACGTGTTGTTGGTTCCCACAGCATTAGATTGCAAACAAACGTACCTACCCCACCTGTAATACTCCAGGAGATGCAACTGTGACTGTCAAAACGCCCACACATCGGTGGCGCATCCCCCGACCAAAAATATGCGTGGGAAGACTACACGTTTCCCTATCGATTATTTCCGAACAAAAACAGTAATCGAATCAAGTGGACTCAGCATATTTATAGTGTTTAGCCTAGTAAAATAAAATTCACCTAATTTGCTTCGGTTCCGAAGCAGTGTGTCGAATTTTATTAATTGTGTGAAGCTATACTGACAATAATTAGAAGAGGAATCTCTATTTTATGCGCTTTTTAGATCTGATGTTCCTATAATAATATGTCATTTTTTTTTATCGTTTCATTTTATTATTCTTTTACTTTCAGAAAGACTGAAAAAACATAGTTAAATTTTCCTTCAAAAAATATGCGCAATTTTTTATAGAGAAAAATAGATATTTAAACTTTTAACGGTTTTTAAATGATTTTTTTTCGAAATTCAAAAGATTTTTAGGATATTAAAACGATTTTGTAGAATTGTATCGGATTTTAGAATATTTTGTGAAATTTTAAGAGATTTTAAAATCTTTATAAGAGTTTTATGAGGTTTTAAGTAACTTGAAATATCATCCTGAAATATTAAGGAATTTTATAAATTTCTAATAATTTTAAGTGATTTCGAGAGATTTTTCTGATATTTATATGATATTGTGAGAATTTTAAAGGATTTCATGGAATTTGATAAGATTTCTATGTAATATTTTTAAGGGATATAAAAGATATAAAGAGATTTTAAATGTTACCATAGAATTTCAAGAATTTTTCACGAAATTTAAAACTTTATAGGGAATTTTATTCAGAAATTTCAAAAGCTTTTTATGATTTTCAAAATATTTTGTAGAATTTAAAAAGATTTCAAAGTTTTTCGTGAAATTTTCAAGCTTTTCAAAAAATATTTCTAATTTATAAAAGATTTTGTAATATTTTTAAGGATTTCATGGAATTTGATGAAATCTTTAATGTTTTTAAAAGATTTTAAAGGTTTAGAAATTTTCAGAGGTTCCTAGAAATTTTTAGAAATTTTCACTAATTTTAAGATGGATTTCAAGAGATTAATGGTTACGAAAGTTTTTATGTGCATTTTTAACGATTTTTAAGTGATTTTTTCGAAATTCAAGAGATTTTTAGGATATTAAAACGATTTTGTAGAATTGTATGGAATTTTAGTATATATCGTGAAATTGTAAGGAATTTTATGAGATTTCTAGTAATTTTAAGTGATTCCGAGAGATTTTTCTGATATTTAAATGATTTTGTATATATTCGATATATTCGAACTTAAATAATTAATTAATTTGTCTTATACGTGTGAATGATCTCGCAAAAAGTATCCCATGCATAACAAAGAATCAACTTTTGAAGATTGATATCAACGGTCAGATGAGAGATTTTCATTATCAAAACTCTTCAGCCTTCATTATATGTACATCGCACAAGTGGGAGACCCTCTCGGGACAATGGTATTATTCTGTCAGAAGCCCTTGTCTCTAACAAAAGCACCATACGCGGACATAGTAATCGCAATGCAGTTTTTGTCTTCGCCACCTGTTTCTAAAAATTCACCCATATGCGTGGTGGGAAAAATGTTTTCTGCATTTTTGCACCCCTTGATATAATATAATGCACAGAAAAAAGAAAATTGTTGAATTTAACAGTAAAAACAGTCAACCTACACTCTAAACGCATTTTTCCTAGAATTTAGTAATTTTTACTATTTAAATTGTAATTTTTCAACGAAAATAACAGAGTTGACAATTTTCTTATTGTTAGAAAAAATTACCATTCGAATTCGAAAATTACCATATATTATATTATTATTATTATTATTATTATTATTATTACCATTATATTTACGTTCTTTTTCAATATTATGTAATATATTATATTTTATTTCTCTAATCTCTTGAAATCTATGTTAAACTTAGTGAAAATCTCGAAAAATTCCAAGAAACCTTTGAAAACCTGTGAAATCGTCTAAAATATTAATAACAATTCAAATCTCTTTTGTATCCTTTAAAATCCATTAAAAGTATTAGAAATATCGTCAAATTCCATGAAATCCTTCAAAATTCCAGAAAAATTTGCAAACTCATAAATCTTCTGAAATCCACGTTAAAATTCATGAAAATCTCCAAGGATTCCTATAGAAACCTTTTAAAATTCCATGACAAACTTTAAAATCTCTTAAAATTCCCCCAGAATAATTTTTGGAATTTTAGGGTAACATTTAATATCTCTTTATATCTTTTATATCCCTTAAAAATATTACATAGAAATCTTATCAAATTCCATGAAATCGTTTAAAATTCTCACAAAATTATTTAAATATCAGAAAAATCTCTCGAAATCACTTAAAATTACTAGAAATCTCATAAAACTCTTACAAAGCTTGTAAAATCCCTTAAAATTTCATGAAATATCCTAAAATTCCTTAAAATTATTAGATATCTTATAAAATTCCATGAAATCTATTAAAATTTCACAAAATCTTTAAAAAAAACAGAAAAATGCCTTGAAGCCCTTTAAAATTATTATAAATATCGAAAAATTACATAAAATCCCTCGCAATTTTTAGAAACGTTTTAAAATAAAAATTTTTAATTCCTTAAAACACTTTTAAATTCCTCAAAATTTCACAAAAATCTTAAAAATCGCTTGAATTTGTCAAAATCTTTAAAAAAAATTAAAAACCTTTTAAAAAGCCACGTAATTTAAAAATATTTAGAATCCCTTATAATTCTTTAAAATTTCTTAAAATTGCATGAATTCCTTTAAAATTTCACGAAATATCCTGAAATCTCTTAAATATTACATAGAAAATATTTAAAATAATAAAATTCAAACAAAATCATTTAAATATCAGAAAAATCTCTCGAAATCACTTAAAATTATTAGAAATCTTATAAAATTCCTTAAAATTTCAGGATATTTCATACTACTTAAAACCTCATAAAATTCTTACAAAGCTTTTTAAATCCCTTAAAATATCCTAAAAATCTCTTGAATTTCGAAAAAATCACTTAAAAATCGTTAAAAATGCACATAAAAACTTTCAAAACCATTAATCTCTTGAAATCCATCTTAAAATTAGTGAAAATCTCTAAAAATTTCTAGAAACCTCTGAAAATTTCTAAACTCTTAAAATCTTTTAAAAAAATTAAAGATTTCATCAAATTCCATGGAATCCTTAAAACTATTACAAAATATTTTACAAATTTGACGAAAACCTTCGAAATCTTTGTAAATTCTACAAACTATTTTAAAAATCATAAAAAGCCTTTGAAATTCCTCAATAATATTCCCTATATTATTGAGAATATTATTGAGAATAAGCGAAAAATTCTAAAAATTCCCAGAAACTTGTTGAAATTCTTTAAAATTCTACGATAACATTTAAAATCCCATTATCTCCCATGAAATCTTTAAAAATTCCATAAAATTCCCATAAAATTCCTAGATTTTCAATGTATTTCGAGTTTAGACTCGTAACAAATGATTAAAATGATTATTAACGATAAATAGGCGTTACGATATTTCAACTTCGACTCAATCATCTTTTTAGAATAGATATATAAGTAAAAACCATCATCAGCTATCAATAAAAACAAAATAACAAATAATACTCAGAGGTCATTGAAACGCTTTAATATTTATACATTGCAAACAAAGGACAGCAAAAGTGTAAAAGAGTTATGTCGATTTATCAACTTTTGTATTCATGGGCATCTATATTCTGCTCCTATAAGGTTGTAAATGTACATGTGCATATATATATATATATACATATATATATTCATATGTCATCGACCTCAACTTCACTTCAAGAATCGAAGAAGGGTTGATAAGTTTTTCCTCTACTAACACATTCTGTCGAGACCCAACTCTCCAAATTTGAAATTACAAGAAGTTACTAATGAAATAGTGCCGATTCGTTTACTAATACACTTTATTAATCATTTTTACTATCAATTAGTTAAAAACTACTAATTCATAGTAAAAAAGTACTAATTCATTTAATAACGGTCACTAAATCAATTAGTGAGCCTTACTAAATTAATTAGTACTATTTTACAGTGAATTAGTAGTTTTTAACTAATTAATAGACAAAATGCTTACTAATTCAGATTTAAAGAGAAGGGGATCAAAAATCTGGTAATATTTGTACATCATATTAAATCTTCTACTTTATGGATCAGTGGAACAGAAACAAGTCTTCATTTTCATGTTTCTTCATAAAACATGTAAATGAATACTAAATGTATCTATATTAAATTTTTATTAAAATTGCAAGTGTTTTTGTCGTTTACGAAAGGCAAGGTGAATATTTCAACCGGTTGCGCAATATTTTATTGAAATAATTTCAGTAAATTGCATGTTATATTAGCAAGCATGTAATAAAGCGTTTAAAGTGCGGAACGCATGTTCATTGTCAAATAAGTTCTCGCGAAAAACTGTTATGGTTCCCACGACTATGTCTGCTTTTAAATCTATATCGACAAGCGTTTCTATAGTTCCCATGGAAAATGATAGAGCTACGATCACCCCCCGCAACGAAACGCGAGGCGAAGGATCAGCACGGCGAGCTCTTTTCTATCTCCGTATATTTATTTTAGCTCCTGTGTGGGTGAAGCTATAGGTAACTGGCATGTAGTATACACATGAGAATTATATTCAAACGGCATACGGCGTGTCGATATTTCTATGCAGAGTATCTTCCATGCTATATATAAAGAATATATAAATAAGCTATATACACATTTTTGCCATATTCTACAGCCTTTATTGTTTATTTCATTTATTTAACGTATTTTAGAAGATTGACAAATATTATTGGCCTTGCATTGAATTGAATTGCCCTTAGAATTTTAGAATTCATTAATTTTACTGGGAAGATTTTAAAATCTTAAGGCCATGTAAGACTTACCCGGTCCCTACCTTACCGACATTTTTTTGTCTGAAAAAATAATTTTTCAAACAAATTTTTTTTTACAAATGTCAATATTTAAGACCAGATAAACGTACCTTAGTGCTTTAGCTTCAATTTCAGAAATTTTCAATTTGATATCTCAATAAATGTAGACGTAGTGTTAGATACAAAAAAATGTCGGTAAGTCTTACATGGCCTTAAAATTCATTCAAACTTATATAGAGTCACTTATTAAAATGTCTTATTGAAATCCTTCGAAATTTCCTAAAATCAAATATAAAGTCCTTTAAAATAAAATACATTTTTCGTGATTTTATGGAATTTAAGAGGAGACTTAAATAAATTTTATAAGTGATTATATATAGAGAATCTAAAAGGATTTCCAAAGAATGTAAGGATTTTCGAGAGCTTTCATATGATTTTAAAAGTAGATATCGTAAAGGACATTTAGAGATTTTAGTTAATTTTAAGAGATTTCAAGTGATTTTAAGGAAGCTAAGAGGGTTTCAAGAAATTTCAAGTGATCCTGGGCAATTTAAAAGGATTTTAAGATATTTTCCAATATTTCAAAGATATTTAGATTTCTTAAATGATTTCAGGAGAATTTAAAGCGATATAAATAGATTTCAAGTTATTTTAAGGAATGTTTAAAGAATTCAGGGTAGTTCCAAGATTTTAAATTAATTTACACATTTTTGTACATTTTTCAAAGGATTTTTGTAACATATTTTACTATTGTAAAAGAATTTTCACGAATTTAAGGATTTTCAAGAATTTTCACAAGATTTTAAATGATTTTTATGGAGTTTAAAGATATTTTCCGAGATTTTACAAGATTTCAAAGATATCCAAATTTCCTAAAGGATTTTAAGAGATTTCAAGTGGTTTTATAGAAACTTTAAAGGAATTTCTAAATATGTTAAGTAATTTTAAGGAATTTAAGGAAATTTCAAGTGTTTTTGGGAAATTTAAAGAATTAAAAAGAATTAAAAGGATTTTAAGACATTTGCCAAGATTTCAAAGATATCAAGATTTCCTAAAAGATTTCAGGAGAATTTAAAAGCTATATAAATAGATTTCAAGTAATTTTAAAGAATTTAAGGAAATTTCAAGTGATTCTGAGAAATTTAAAAGTATTTTAAGTTATTTCCCAAGATTTCAAAGATATCAAGATTTCCTAAAGGATTTCATGATTTTATAGGATTTCAAAGATATCAATATTTCCCAAAGGATTTTAAAGCGATTTCAAGTGGTTTTATTGAAAATTTAAAGGGATTTCGAGAGATTTCAAGGGGTTTTTAGGAATGTAAGGAAATTTCAAGAAATTCCAAGTGATTCTGGGAAATTTAAAAGGATTTTAAGACATTTTCAAAGATTTCAAAGATATCAAGATTTCCTAAAGGATTTCAGAAGAATTTAAAGCGATATAAATAGATTTCAAGTTATTTTAAGGATTTTTAAAGAATTCAGGGTAGTTCCAAGATTTTTAATTAATTTACACATTTTGTACATTTGTCAAAGGATTTTTGTAAAAAAAAATATTTTTGTAAAATATTTTACAATTGTAAAAGAATTTTCACGAATTTAAGGATTTTCAAGAATTTTCACAAGATTTTAAATGATTTTTATGGAGTTTAAAGATATTTCAAGTGGTTTTAAACAATTTAAGGTAATTTCAAGAAATTCCAAGTGATTCTGTCAAATTTAAAAGGATTTTAAGACATTTCCCAAGAATTCAAAAATATCAATATTTCGATCCTAAAGGATTTTAAATAGATTTCAAGTGCTTTTATAGAAAGTATAAAACGATTTGTAAAGATTTTAAGGAAGTCGAAGAAATTAAAAAAAATTTAAATAAATTTGAAGTGTTCTCTCTAAAACTGAATCAGTCAAATTCCACTGATTTTCAGGGACTCTTTTCTCACGATTTTAATCAGTGAAAGTTCACTGAGAATCAGTCAAAATTCACTGAAATTTTCAGTCATCTTCAATAATCTATCCAAAATTTCAGTGACTTTTCACTGATTTCCAGTAGATTTGGTACTGATTAAAATCGTGAGAAAAGAGTCACTGCAAATCAGTGGAATTTCACTGGTAATCAGTTAAATTTCACTGATTCAAGTTTAGAGAGTTTCTGGGGGAAATTTAAAGGATTAAAAGGAATTAAAAGGATTTTAAAACATTTCCCAAGATTTCAAAGATATTAAGATTTTCTAAAGGATTTCAAGTTATTTTGAAAAATTAAAAGGATTTTAAGACATTTTCCAAGATTTCAAAGATAGGTAATAGTCAAGATTTCCTAAAGGATTTTGAAAGTTTAAAGCGATTTCTAATGATTTCAGGTGATTTTAAAGAATTTAAGGAAATTTCAAGTGACTCTGGGAAATTAAAAAAGATTATTAAGATATTTTCCAAGATTTCCTAAAGGATTTTAAGAGACTTTAAGTGGTTTTATAAAAAGTTTAAAGCGATTTCTAAAGATTTAAAGTGATTTTAAGGAATTTATAGTGATTCTGGGAAATTTAAAAGGATTTTAAGAGATTTTTAGTGGTTTTATAAAAAGAATTAAAGCGATTTCTAAAGATTTCAGCTAATTAAAAAAAATTTAAGGATATATCGGCCTTGCATAATATTATTATTATATTATTGGCTTTGCATTGAATTTAAATTTTACTATTGAAATTATTATTGAAATCCCTTGAAATTTCCTAAAATCAAATAAAGTCCTTTAAAATAAATAAAATACATCCTTCGTGGAATTAAAAAATTTTACTAAATTATATCAAGTAAATTAAAACGCAAACATTCTACTGCTAACAATGTGATGTAATTTCGGGTGAACTGAAATGTGTTATATCACATTCTATATATGCTAACGCGCATTATGCATGAATAGAGGGATCGCGGAAAGGACCACCTGTTGCTGATACCCTTAGTGACAATGGGACAATGGGTTTCAATTTTACTTGCAGTAATAACAAGCTGTCGAAAATATCGGTAATTGATAGTTGTTGTTGTTTGATTCCTTACAGCATATAATTTCATTATTTAAAATCGTCTTTGGGAAGAAAAAAGGTATACCTAATCTATATAAATATATATGTAATAAAATCTGTTGACTTCATAATTTATTCAGTCCTTTCATTCACATTGAAGGACTGCTGCGTTTTCATTGGTTTTTCAATTATTCTGTTTTATTAAGGACATGTAAGACTTAACCGATCCCTACCTTACCGACATTTTTTTGTCTGCAACGCTACGTCTACATTTATTGAGATATCAAATTGAAAATTTCTGAAAATGATGCTAAAGCATTAAAGTACGTTTATCTGGTCCTAAATATTGACATTTATATAAAAAAAATTTTTTTTATTTTTAAAAAAATTTAAGACCAGATAAACATACCTTAGCAAATTTTCCTTAATTTTAGAAATTTTCAATTTGATATCTCAATAAATGTAGACGTAACGTTGCAGAGAAAAAAATGTCGGTAAGGTAGAGATCGGGTAAGTCTTACATGGCCTTAATAGTCGTCTAAATTGCTTATCCTACAATTTTTGTATGAAAATTTTTGTTCTACAATTTTTGTCCTACAATTTTTTTTGACAGAGATTATAATGAATTCCTGGTATTAAATGAGCTTTAACAGGAGCTTCAAATCAATAATTGGAAGGATGGGTCACATAATTAGGGAAGCATCTACCTCATGTCGCATATGGTATTTTTAGAGGGTATTAAACGAATCAGTCATGCGTCGAGACGTACAGGTGAAACATTTTACAGGTTTCTCGAAACACCCTGGCACTTATGTCACTAAACCTGTTTTCATAATTTCTTCTCGAGCAATTTTATCCCTTATAAGCCCTCATTTCCTTATTAGTATTTTTTAAAGCGATTTGCGAAGGGTCGACCATTCCGATATTCCTAATTATATTCCCATATATTCTGCAAAAAGAAAATTTATAATATTAATTATTATTATTATTATTATTATTATTATTATTATTATTTTATAATAATTATTTCTAGGAACCAAAAAGAAATTACAGGTATTTTTTACAATTTTATAGTTTCCTAAGATATTGTTAAGAAATTTCCAAGAATTTGTAAATTATTAAAAAAAGTCCAATGGATTCAAAGGAATTTTATGATATATACTTCAATTCATACTTCAAAAGTTATTTCAAAAAATTGTTGTGGGATTTTTTTTTTATTTTAAAATTTCGGGATTACAAATTTTCGAGTGTTTTAACGGATAACAAATAATACTATTATTACTATTTAATGTATTTATCTATCTATATTATAAAAAGATCTCGTTATTAATATATATATATATATATATATATAT